>PVIH01007642.1:0-98603 GCA_004025045.1 Sigmodon hispidus | reverse complement strand
GCCATACCCTAGACTAGGCCAGGAGCCATACCCTAGACTAAGCTAGGGGCCATACCATAGACTAGGTCAGGAGCCATTCCCTAGACTAGGCCTGGAGCTGTACCCTAGCGTAGGCCAGGGGCCGTACCCTAGACTAGGTCAGGAGCCATAGCCTAGAGTAGGCCAGGGGCGGTACCCTTGACTAGGCCACGGGCCATACCCTAGACTAGGCTAGGGGCTGTACCCTAGACTAGGCCAGGAGCCATAACCTAGAATAGGCCAGGGGCCATACCCTAGACTAGGCCAGGAGCTGTACCCTAGTCTGGGCCAGGAGCCATACCCTAGACTAGGCCAGGAGCCATACCCTAGACTAGGCCAGGAGCCATACCCTAGACTAGGCCAGGAGCCATACCCTAGACTAGGCCAGGAGCCATACCCTAGACTAGGCCAGGAGCCATACCCTAGACTAGGCCAGGAGCCATACCCTAGACTAGGCCAGGAGCCATACCCTGGACTAGGCCAGGAGCCATACCCTGGACTAGGCCAGGAGCCATACCCTGGACTAGGCCAGGAGCCATACCCTAGACTAAGCCAAGGGCCATACCCTAGACTAGACCAGGGGCCATACCCTACACTAGACCAGGAGCAGTACTCTAGAGTTGGCCAGGAACCGTACCCTAGACTAAGCCAGGAGCCAAACCCTAGACTAGGCCAGGAGCCATACCTTAGACTAGGCCAGGAACCATACCCTACACTAGGCCAGGAGCCATACCCTAGACTAGGCCAGGAACCGTTCCCTAGACTAGGCCAGGAGCCATACCCTAGACTAGGCCAGGAGCCAAACCCTAGACTAGGCCAGGAGCCGTACCCTAGTCTAGGCCAGGGGCCGTTCCCTAGACTAGGCCAGGGACAGCTTCAGAATCCCAACAGAAGTGGAACAGCCCCAGCGGTAATAGCCACAATGTTTATCTGAGTCTCTCTCTCTTTGTCTGTGTGTCTGTCTCTCTCTCTCTTCCTCTCTCTCTCTCTCTCTCTCTCTCTCTCTCTCTCTCTCTCTCTCTCTCTCTGTGTGTGTGTGTGTGTGTGTGTGCAGTATTTTCCTCTCTCACTCTCCAGTGTATATTCTCAGAGTCTCTCACTGAACCAAGTGCTTACAATCTGAGATACGTTGGCTGGCTAGCAAGCCCCAGAACCCTACCTTTGCACACACACCTGTATTTCATATAGGTTCTGGAGATTTGAACCTAGGTCCTCACACTTGTGCAGCTAGCCCCTTACCCACTGAGCCATCTTCCAAGCTTTATAAGTGTGTAGTTTTGTCTTAGCTGATTGTGACTGTGTATATCATCTGCTTATCTGATCGTTTTTCTCCCTAGGTTTCCTGTTTGTCCCTTTCTAGCCCCTCCCCGGTCAGTCCTACTTCCAGAAGATGTCCTGTCTCTGGCCACAGCCACATCATTTCTCCCTTGTCATTGTACAAAGCACCCCTCCATCTTCCAGCTCCCAAAGCTCATCCTTTCAGAACCAGCTAGAGGTCATTGCTAGACCATAGGCTTTGAAATCAGACAACAGCCACACCATTCTCCAGGAGGAAGCCACAACCCAACCTGCTTGATGTTTACTGAAAGTGAATAAAATCTGCTTGTCTCTTGGTGTTAAGACCCAGCATCTTCCCCTGTATTGGGGGCTCTTCTGTTTTCCATGTGTGGGTCAGAGCTTTTGAGTATGGCAATAATCCTCCTGTGTTCCTAGACCATATCTTGGTGTAGGCACTTTGTGAAAACTCAAGGAATGAAGGAAAGAAGGGGGGAATGGAAAAAATAACGGCTTGAAGGAGAAACAGGAGTTCAAAGAGAGGGCCTCAAGTACTCAGTGCCAGTGCCCTGGCAGGTGTCTGTCTCTGGTATTAGCTGCCTTTCTCCCCTTTCTTGCTGTTCCCCATCTTTCTGCCTGCCACCTGTGAGGAATTTGTTACCTAAAAGATTTCTTTCCCTTTGAAGCCCTTCCCATAGTGTTCTCAGGCCAACTTGAGGCTCAGGGTGGTCAGTCTCAGTTAATACAGGGTGGATTAAGAGTTTCTCTTCCTATCCTTATTCATCCATCCACCCTGTGTGCACTGTGGGAGTGTGCTGGGCACTGGGGTATGGTTGTGGAAGGCAGATAGCGTCTTTGCTTGCTGCCTCTGAGACTTTGTACTTCATGGCCACCTTAGATTTGTGTGAGTGGGTGGCTCAGTTCATAATGGAGAGGGAACATTCAAATAGTGGTGTGTGTACCATGAGCGTAACCCAGGATCTCATGGATGCTAAGAATTTATGGTACTGCTGGACTGTTGTTCCCTTAGCCCTGGAACAGCTTTTATGGTTCCTGCTGTTCTTAGGAGAAGGGATTACTGTAGGGAGTTATGGTGGACTGGACTGGACATATCACCTGAAACAGAAAAAGAAAAGAAAGTAGGTAAGGAGTGCAGATTAGGCAAGAGCATGCTGTGAAATCAGGGTTTAGAGTTGATATTAGTGTCTCTATGCTGCCAAGAAAGAAACATGGGAGTGCTTCAGGACTAGGCACTGAAATGGTTCTTCTTAAAATGGTTTTAAATTTCATATCTAATGGTGCGTTTCCCACCAGGCCACCACATGGGCTAGTGAGGACACTGAACTATAGTGGGGGACACTGATCCACAGTAGGGACACTGACCACAGTGAGGACACTGACCACAGTGAGGAGGACACTCAAACCACATCAAAATCATGACTGTCAGGTTCTTTTGTGTCATCACCTTGGAACTTGATTTTTAAGAAGATCATAAAAGATTCACTTGAAAGTATATCTATTTTTGTTTGTTAGAATACACAGAGTTTGTTTTTTTAGCTGTTGCTGGTACTTGACCATTTTATTTTTCAAAGTAGACTTTAAAAATATTTTACTTATTTATATTATTAATATTATTATTAGGTTTTTCAAGACAGAGTGTCTCTGTGTAGAGCTGGGAACTCTCTCTGTAGACTAGCCTGGCCTCGAACTCAGGGATCCACTTGCCTCTGCCTCCCAAATGCTGAGATTAAAGAAAAATATTTTATTTTTATTTACACTTATGTGTGTATGTTTGTGTGTAGTTATATGCATATGAGTGTAGATACCTGTGGAGGCCAGATTCCTCGGAGCTGGAGTTACAGGTGGTTGAGAACTGCCTCATATGGATGTGAACCACCAAACTCTGGTCCTTTTCAAGAGCAGCAGCACCTATAACTGTTGGGCCATTTCTCCAGCTCCGAGAGTTTTATTTATTTGTTTGTTTATTAAAGAACATTTTTCAGTGCACAGAAAAGTTATGGACAGTGAAGACAGTTCCCATGTACCCCCTCACCTGTTAACATCTTACACAGAAGTCTATTTGTAAAAAATTAATGACAGTGCTAACATGTTACTGCCAATCAAACTCTAGAGTCCATTGTTGCTGCCTTGGTTTCCCCACAGGTATTCTGCTTCCATCCCAGGGTTCCATCCAGGATGTCAGGTTGTGGGTATTGTCAGGTTCCCTTGGTGTGTTCTCATCGGTGACATTTCCTCACTCTCCATGCTTCATGATTTATTCTCTTTGAAGGAAATTCATCCGGTGTCGGATTAGTCAGGTTTATATTGCTGTGATAAACACCGTGGCCAAAAGAACCTTGGTGAGGAAAGGTTTGTTTGATAAGTACAGTCTATCATGAAGTAAAGGCAGGGTAAGGACATAGAGGCAGGAGCTAAAATGGAGGCCAGGGAGCAATATTGCTCACTGGCTTGCTCTCCATAGCTTGCTCAGACTGCTTTCTTACACAGTCTACAATTGCATGCCCACAGGTGGCACCATCCACAGTGGACTTGTAAGAGCCTTCTTGCTCACAGGGACTCTTTGTGGGTAGAGCATCATAGTGATTGAGAATTTTACCTTTTCCCTTGCTTGGCAACCTCTGCCCTGCCTTGTAGGACCTAACCACTGCTTTGTTATTCCTACTTCCTGTTTAGAGATTAGTTTTGTCTATTTTTAGGATTTAAGATAACCATATCAGGCAGTTTGTTCACTCAGCTTTTTATGATGTATTCTGATTAAATGATTCAGTTCTATAGCACAATGAATGAAATTAATGAGCTATGGAAACAGTCACTGGAGACATGCTGGATGGCAGAAGCCAGACACTAAAGACCAAACAAAAAGTACATGATCCAATTTCTTCAATATTCAAAAGAAGTAGATAGTACTTTATAGAGTTATAAGCCAAGGTAACAGCCAGCATTGGCTAGGAGAAAGAAAGTAGAGGCTGACAAGGAAACTGAGGCCATATTCTGTCTGCTGGCTTGGGAACACCTTTTCCTCTTTTGACTTGGGTGGGAGTTACACAGATAAATCTACTTTGTACTAATTTCCTAAGATATAACTTATAGTCCATGCCTCTGTTCTTGATACATTATATATTACTGGGGTGTTTTAAAACTAAGATGTTAGATTTCTCAGAAAACTGGGAATCAATCTCCCCAAGGATCCAGCAATACCACTACTGAGCATATACCCTAAAGATGCACATTCACACTCCAAAGGTATTAGCTCAACTATGTTCATAGCAGCATTCTTCATAATAGCAAGAACTTGGAAACAATCTAGATGCCCCTCAGCTGAAGAATGGATTAACAAACTGTGGTACATCTACACAATGGAGTACTACTCAGCAGTAAGAAAAAATGATATCGTAAAATTTGCAGGCAATGGATGGATTTGGAGAATATCCTCCTGAGCGAGGTATCACAAACCCAGAAAGATAAACAGGGTATGTACTCACTCATTAGTGGACTTTAAACAAAAAGCAAAGTATGTCCAAGCTGCAAACCACAACCACTGAACATCTTGGGATCTGAAGCACCTTGGATGGGCACCTTGGAGCCCATTCCCTCTAGAGGAACACCTGACCCACTCTTGATGTTGAAATGAGGAAAGTGGATTTGTCTGGAGTGGATGCTGAACTAAGTCACCTTGGGACCTTGGGACCTCCTGCCCTTGCTGGGGAGGAGATAAGGAGATGGGGAGAAGAGTAAGTGACTGGGAGGGGTGGGAGGGGGGAGTTCAAACAAGGGAATACATGGATAAAAAAATGAAACTTTATTCATAATTAAAAAAAGGGAAAAAAGAAACAAAAACAAAAAAACCTAAGATGTTAGAAATAAAAAAGTAATATTCAAGTTCCTGCCCACCAATTTTGCATGCATATATGACAATAATGTATGCACTTGTTATTTGTTGATAATCAGGAAGTTACTCCAAAGGGTAGCAGGCTGCAGGGCATTACATGTTGTCTCACACCATGTCTGGGCTTCAGAATTTCTGATTTGGGTAGTTATGGCTCAGTCCCTGCAAGACATTTCAGATGTTGTTTAAGGTTTGACCGGAACCTCAAGATCCACTTGTAAGATGGTCCATTGAGCATGGCTGTAGATAGGAGATCTCAGCTCTTTCCAGGATGAACTCTTCAGAAGGCCGGCCCTCACACGAATTCCGTTGTAATGAAAGAGATTCAGAACCAGATATAGGGAAAGGCTGAAATACCAGAGAGAGGAAACACCACAGTCAAATCTCACCCAGCTTCCTCAGCCTTGCTCCTGGTTTGCTGGTAATTGCTGCTGTTTTTCTAAACCTGCCTTAAATACCTTTCTTGCCCTGCTGTATCTCATCCAGGTTAGGATTAAGTTCGTGAGCTACTCTATTTGATAGCCTTAAACTCACAGAAACTCAGAAAAGTCTCTGGAGCTATGGGATTAAAGACATAGGTCACCACTCCTGGCTTTCTCTGTGCTGGGATTAAAGGTGTGTGCCATTGAAGCCCAGCTATTTGGCCCTGTACTCAAAGATCCAGAACTTCCTGAGCTATGTCTGCCTTATTTTTGACTGTGTGTTGATCTCTTAATATTTCAGGTTTTATTAAATATGTAACATATCACCACACCCTCATATCATAATTGTTGGTTTTTTGCATGTTAAGAACCACACCACTGGGTACCACACCAGAGTTTATTAAACAGGGGAGCAGGGAGCGGGGAGAAGCAGAAAAGAAAGAGAATGGCCTCTGAGTGAGTGTTTTCTTTTATGAGGGTGGCATAGCCATGCCTGGGGGCGTGGCCTTTGTTCCCTGCTCTACCAACAACTGACAGTGCTCTTCCCATCAAACGTGCATGCACTTACAGCTTTAGAGTGCTTGTGACTTTCTACAGTTCTAGCTTGCTGGCTGCATAGCTTCTCATTCCTCTGCTTTTAAGACTGCTAGATATTTAGGTGGACCACTGCGATGAGCAAGCATTCATGTTTCCAGGTGTTCCTGAATGCTTTATCATCCAGCTTCGATTTCTTTGATAGCGTTAAGTCAGTCATGGTGACAGTTCAGATGAGGAACGAGTTCCATCTAGTGGTGGTTTTGAGTATGTGCTGTGAAATGAGTTTTAGGGGCATACTGGAGAGCTCATTACTGCCGAACCTGATGATAACCTGGGTTGATCCCCAGAACTCATGTGGTGCAAGGAGAGAACTGGTTTCTGCAAGCTGTTTGCTGACCTCCTCATGTATGCTGTCTGGTTTTCCAAGGCAGAATTGATTGCTGAAGGAATTCAAGTTGGAGATGTGTTATACTAGGGTTTCATCACCTGGCTAGGTCTCTGTAGCTGTTGTAACTCAGCTTCTAGCCATTATGAGTGGAAACAGTAGATATTGCATAGGCCTTGGATGCGGGCACCATCAGCTTTGCAGAAACAAGCATTATAGCTCTCTGGCAACTGATATTAGGACTCTCAGCTTGGAGTGTCTGAGATCTTGGTCCTTATAGCTTAGAAGTTCCTGGGATCTCTTTCAGCAACCAGGACCCACAGTTTTTCTTCTTTGGCTCATCAAAAATTCTGTTGATTCTCATTTTTCGGCTCTTTGCCGTATCTTCCCTTCTCTGTTTTCACTGTCCTCATTATTTCTACCCTAGATGTTCTTTGAAACTTCCTAGCTGCCCTCTGTCATTGCACTATTGATGGCTGCTCTCTTCCCAGAGACTACCACCCTGCTGATGCTTCTGCTGTTAGTCATGTTACCAGCTCAGCCCACACTGCTAAGGATAAAGATCAAAGTAAGGCAAGAAGAGTCTGCCTGAGAAAAGCCTGAAGTGGAGAGTTCAGAGGGTGTTTAGGCTCAGACTGCTTTATCTGATTTTGGATCATATGCATCTGTAAATTTGTCTAAACTATAGACTATACATCATCAAGAATAAACCCAAAGGAGCTGGAGAGATGCTCAGTGGTTACAAACACTTGCTGCTCTTCCAAAAGACCCACATTCAGATTTTAGCTCCTATGTCCCACAGCTCATCATTACCTAAAACTTCTTGAAAGGGATCTGACACCCTCTTTTGGCCTCCCTGGACACTCACACATATCACACACACACTTTAAAAAAGAAGAAGAAGAAGAAGAAGAAGAAGAAGAAGAAGAAGAAGAAGAAGAAGAAGAAGAAGAAGAAGAAGAAGAAGAAATGAGCCTGATATTGACGTGTTAGGTTGTAATCCCAGCACTTGGGAGGGTGATGATGCAGGAGGATTGCCATGATTTATAGATGGTACCCTAGGCTATATTGTGAATTTCAGGCCAGCCTTGCCTGAAGAATGAGATTCTGACTCAAACCAATGAAAATCACACCAACCAAACAAAAATTCCCAAACAAAATAAACAACAATAACAAAAAAAGTGAACCCTATGCAAACTATGGACTTGAGGCTTTAGTGTAGGTTTATTGATTGTAACTAATGTCTCACTCTGGGTGATGGATAATGATAATACAGGAGGTTATACATTTGCACAAGCAGGAAATATATGAGAAATCTCTGTTCCTTCTGTTCAACTGTGCAATGAACCTGAACTACCTTTTAAAAGATCCATAACAAACCTAACCAAAAAAAAAGCTTCATGAAAACTAGTCTGTTATACTTATTTCTGTTTTCACCCATTTAAATATTTTCTTTCTGTAGGTCCCAGTCTTGTGTGTGTATATGTTTTAGTAATTTCTTCTCTGTCAAGAGAATGTTCTTTAGTTACCATTTTCTGTCTCTCCATCTCTGTCTCCTTCTTTCTCTGTCTCTCTGTCTCCCACTCCCCACCCCCCTGTACTGGAGTCTGGATCTAGGGTTCTGTACAGTAGGCAAGCACTGTGCCACCGGGCCACATCTCTCTTTAGTATGTAAAGTGTGGCTTTGTGAGAATGTCTTCAATACATCCCTTCATTTATGAAAGACATTTTCACTGGATTTAAGACCTGCTTTGATCATTCTTTTGGTCCTGAGCTAAGAAGAAACAAACCAACGAACCGGGAGTCTCTCCCCGCAGGCCTCTGCAGCTCCAGATGAGACGTGTTACCGTCTTTGCCAATCTCTCACACTGTCTTCCAAATCTTTGTTTTTAGCTTTTAGACTTTGATTTATGATACATCTCAGTCCATTAATGAAAATTCTTTTCATGTGATAGACTCGGATCCCAAAGGTCCTCACCTCCAAATATATCACTTTGGTGATTAAGGTGGTGGCACAAGCCTTTAATCCCAGCACTGGAAACAGACACAGGCTGATCTTCAGGTTCCAGGCCAGCAGCCTTGTCTACAGAGCCAGTAGACAGTCAGGGCTACATAGAGAAACCCTGTCTTGGGGCGTGGGGGGCGGGGAGGAGGAGAAAAGGAAGAAAAGAGAGAGGACATAAATCCCAAATCCTCAGACCTAGCACTTTCCCATGGCGTTCACAGACTTGCTCTCTGTTATCTCCATAGGTGCTATTTTCTTTTCTTTTTTTTTTATATCTTTCTTTTTTTTAACAACTTTATTTTATTTATTTGTTTGCCTTGGTGTTTGCCTGGAACTGGAACTACAGACAGTAGTGAGTTGCCATGTGGGTGCTGGGAATCGAACCCTGGTCCTCTGGAAGAGCAGACAGTGCTCTTAACCATTGAGCCATCTCTCCAGCCCCCCATCTGTGCTATTTTCATCAAAGAGATATTTTTATTTTTTTAATTAATTTTGGCTACCATATTTTTCAGTTATATAATTCCTATGTAATGCCCCCCTTTAAAGTAGCATATATCAACATATATATATTTTTTTTTGATGAGAATTGTTCCTATTCATTTTAAGAGAGTTTGAATTTCTTACTGTAATAATATTTTGATTTTTGTTTTAAGATTATGACTCTAATTTTTCAGTGTCTGATTCATCTTGGTAGTGCCATCACACTGTCAAAGACAGAGGCTAATATTAGCCCTGGATGAAGCTCTTCTAGGCTTCTGCTGGGTTTGCATGGAAATACTAGATGATAGAGGAACCTCTTCCTCCTAGGTTTAGGCTTGTTGAGAAATAGACGCCAAGATGGAGCTGAACAATGGAGGAACATACTGTGAAGGACAAAAGCATCAGGGGATTGCTGAAAGATGCCTCCAAAATACGGATGGGCAGGGCAGGCCCTGTGATAGGAGACAGAAGAGTGCTTCTTGGCTAGCTCTTGACACAACACAGCCTACACCTTTGCCACAGTTACTACAGAATGTGGTGGCTTAGGAGAAGGGCAGAAGTTTCTCGTTGGCTAAGGGCAGTTTTGATGCTACCAGGTCAAGCTCAATCATCTGCCTAGATGGCCAAATGGCAGAGTAACTTCCCGGTGATACTGAATTTCCTTCAAAGCATGAGCAGTCAAGCCAGAGACTCACTCATTTGACTCTGAATCAAACTAGCCCGGCACTATCACAGTCCATTCCTTGTACCACACAGGGTCTGTTCTCTGCCCCTCTCTCCTCAAAATGCCCTTGAGTCATTCCAGACTAAGAAAGAGCATACAACCTTTAAAGCTCTGAAGAGGAGACAGAGTGACAGCCTTATTTTAACTTTCTCCTCCCAGCCGACCATGGGCGATGTTACACACAGTCAGGGCAAAACCATCTGTAATCTCAGAGCTCTGGGTTTGGTTCTGGCTACTTACATGCTCAATGTCTTAATGCCCGTGTGGTATCTATTCTGTACAGATATGATTTAAGTTTGGATGAAATGAGAGCTTTGACAAATCAGCGAGTGAAGTTTGTCATGGGTCTTCCTCTGTTAAGGCAAATTCTCCAGGAACAGGTAAGTGACATTGTTATTTTGGCAGGAATGTGTGTGTGTGTGTGTGTGTGTGTGTGTGTGTGTGTGTGTGACTGTGTGTATCTGTCTCTGTATGTGTGTGCCTGAAAGAAAGCAAGACATGTTTTTTTTTTTTTTTTTTTTTAAAACTTTATTTATTTATTTGCCTTGGTGTTTTCCTGGAACTGCAACTACAGACAGTTGTGAGCTGCCATGTGGGTGCTGGGAATCGAACCCGGGTCCTCTGGAAGAGCAGACAGTGCTCCTAACCGCTGAGCCATCTCTCCAGCCCCGCAAGACATGTTTTATTTGCTTTTGTGACTTGTATAAGCTCATTAATCATGGCTGGAAGCACTAACAGTCATTGTAAAGCAGTGTGTTCAGCAGACCCCTTTTAGCCTCAAGCCCCAGACTGGGTCAGTTTTCCTGGACCACATATTTACTTCTCCAAGACTAGAGAAGAAAAGTATCAAAGAAGTAACAAGTGTCCATTCATAAAACTGAAGTAACTCAGGACATCAAATAAAAACAGGGGACAAATGACTACAACTAATTTTTAAAAGGTTTGAAGCATATTAGATGTGTCCAAAATTTATGTCTTGGTCACCTGAAAACTGCCATTTTTATTGCACTGATACTGTTTTAGTCAGTTTAGCCTCATGATAAAGAAGGAAAGGAAGAAAGACAGTGGAATGGGAGGTTTCCTCTGTAATGCATGTGTTAAAAACTGTATGGAATATAGAACTCTATATCCACTTCCTTTTCATTCAGCGCAGTGGTTTTCTTAAGACTTCACACAGGAAAAAGGTAGTTTCTTTCAGAGCCACAGGGGGAAGGCCTGAACAGAAGCAGACTTCAGTGCAGGAGAGGTTGAGAGTTAAGAGTTCAGGAAGTGACTGAAGACTGAGAGGCAGGTTCCTCCTCTCTATAGCTCTCATGGAGTACCAGTTAGAGCTGGAGTAGGGCTCAGATGGGAACAGATTCCCCAAGCTCTGGCTCCGCAAAGCCATCCTGAGGAGATATAAGGACTGACTTTTCAGGAGGAGATTTCAATGCCTAAACACAACTTCCCCTTAAAGAAGTCAGCAACGTTGAAGCTGACAGTACTGCCCTTCAGTGGAGAACCTGTGGAAAGATGTTTACTTAGAAAAGACAACCCCCCAACACAACAGAGCATGTGGCTGGAAAAAGCAAAGGAAGACTGTGTTTCATTACACCCATTGCACAAGAGTTTAATGTTAATAACTGCCAATCAATATACACTTAGAGCTGTGAATATATCTAAACACCTGTTGTGGTTATTTTTCTACTGGCAACTTAGAAAAAGATACATTTAATTTGGGGCTCACGGTTGCAGAAGGTTTGTTTCCATGGCCATCGTGGTGGGGATCACAGCAGCAGACAGGCAGGCAGGCACTGTGCGGGAGCCAGAGCTGAGAGCTTTTACCTTGATTCACAAGCTCAAAGCTGAGAGAAGGGGCTGTGGCGGTGTGTGGGGACACGACTGCGGTGGCTGCGGTGGCTGCGGTGGCTGCGGTGGCTGCGGGACTGCCGATTTCAGGAAATTACTAAAAAAGTTCCTGGTGGAATCAAGTAGAATTTTATAAAAACATAATGGATGGGGAGGAGAAAACCTATGATGGCTGTGAAGGCCCTGATGCGATGTATGTCAAATTAATATCTTCTGATGGCCATGAGTTTATTGTAAAAAGAGAACATGCATTAACATCGGGAACAATAAAGGCCATGTTGAGTGGACCAGGGCAGTTTGCTGAGAATGAAACCAATGAGGTCAATTTTAGAGAGATCCCTTCGCACGTGCTATCAAAAGTGTGCATATATTTTACCTACAAGGTCCGCTACACTAACAGCTCCACCGAGATTCCTGAATTCCCAATTGCACCCAAAATTGCACTGGAATTGCTGATGGCCGCCAACTTCCTAGATAGTTAAATAAAATAAATTATATTTAAAAAAAAAAAAAAGCTGAGAGAACTGGGAATGGCCTTTCAAACCTCAAAGCCTGCCCCCAGTGACACACCTCCTTCAACAAGGCCACACCTCCTAATCCTTCCCAGAGAGTTCCACCAGCTGAGGACTAAGCATTCAAATATGTGAGCCTATAAGAGGGCAGTCCCTTTTTGCTATCTACCCTGTCATTAGAGAGCAGCATCCATTCATGCACTGTGGGAAAGTAGACTGGTATGAGATCTGCCCTCTGCTCCATTAACCAACCCGTTATACCTAAGGCTTAAGCTAATGATAATTCTCAAGACACTGATATGGAAGTTGATCCTTTAATGAGGTTTGGTAATTGCTTTCCTACTTGCTGAATCTGGAGGATTAACCTTTGTAACCGAACTCTTAAGGAAGTCTGTTCAACCCTGGATTCAGTTATTCTCCTGTTTGTGAAACTCCTCTAGTGGCTTTAGGCAGTCTGAACCACTTTCTGTCCTGGAAGAATGGAATTCCCTGTCAGGCACAGGATTAGCCCTGGGTGTCCTTGCTCATCTTCTGTTATTTTGACACATGTGGCTCCTCTCTGTGTTTGAATCTGTAAAAGCCAATGAAACCAAAGGCAAGCAAACCAGTTGTCAGTACAGCAGGCTCATCTCATTGGGCAGATGCTGTGAGACTTGGCAGTACATCTGTGTTTGAAGGTTCTCAGATCCCACCCTTAGACAGCTGGACAAGCTGTCTGCATCCCAGAATCCTGGAAGTGTTCTATGATTCATTCTGCCCCTCAATAAAAAATATTGAGTCATGGCTGTCCTGCCCATTCAGAAAGCATACCCGGCCTTTCCATCTTTCCCTGGCCCCCATGCTGTATTGCTGCTAACTTTCCTGGGTGAGCCAGTGAGCTCAGAGGCCGAGTGCAAGTGTAATGATGATGTTTCCAGGCACACGTTAGGGAGCCTCACTTCTTCCGGTTCTCCCAGGACAATTTGCAAGCCAAGAGTAAGTGACTAAAAAGATTTCCATTCTGTGTCTTCTCTGTAAGACTAAATGTTTAAAGGGGGGAAACATTATCTGAGGTCAACTGAAATATGTGTGAGTGTGTATATGTTCCCCCTCCTTCCCCCCTCCCTCCCTTCCTTTCTCCCTCCCTCCACACCCCTCTCTGTGTGCGGCTATGTGTCTCTCTGTGTGTATCTTTCTGTATCTCTGTGTCTGTCTGTTTCTGTACATTTTTCTTTCTGTATCTCTCTGTGCCTCTGTCTATGCCTTTCACCTCCTCTCTGTCTCTCTCTCTGTCTCTGTCTCTCTGTCTCTGTCTCTCTCTCTCTGTGCATACATAGAAACACATAGAATACACAGTGTGAACATGGTCATTTCATACTGTACTGCTACCTCTTATATATGGGTTTCTAGTAACATCAGCTTTGTGTATCTCAGACAGGATCTTTCTTGTTCCCCTGGTAATTCCAGGATTGGGTTCTAGGTAGAGGAACTGCTGACTCTGTATCTTGATGAAAAGATTAAAACCTCTGGGGGATTGCTTTGTGGCAGGACTGGAACGAGGGCCCTCATTTTTTTTCTTTGGAGCTGTTATGGTTTGAATGTGAAATGTTCTACAGGCTCATGTACTCATCCTTGGCCCCCAACTGAGTTTTGTTTTAGGAAGTTCTGGAACCTTAGGGACACAGGATCTGGGTGGTGGACATAGGCCACTGGGGACAAGTCCTGAGAGTTACAGCGGACCTTTGTCTAGTACTGTTCCTTTGTTCCTGATCCCATGAACCCTGCTACGCTTTCTTTGCCTGCCCTGGTGGGCTGAAACCATGAGCCAAATAACCCTTTTCTTTCAGCTGTTTCTGTCAGGTGCTGTCACCGTGAGAGAAAAATAACTAACATTAGAGTCTGGTCATGAGTGTGGCAGCATCGTTGGACACCTGTCCCTGGTGGTCTATACCTCTTTATAACAAAGAACAACAGCACAAACTTGAGCCTTAAGAGCTTTAAATTGGTAACTAATTTTGGTAGCTAAATATTTAAGTTGGTAGCTAAAGATTCATTACATTGTTCATGGTGTTCCCAAGTAAAGATTAAAAAAACCTGAAGCCAGGAATTGACTTGAGGTGAGTTGTGTCGATTATATGTGGAACCAGATTCCAGCCAGGTCATTACTTACTGGCCTCTTCAGTCGGGCGCGGCTATACATGACAGTCAGTATCCATCCCTGACCAGAAACTATCTCTGATTAATAGCTACTCTCAAAGGGAAATTTTCTCCAATGGAGCCTCACTGAGTATACAAACAACACTTAAGGGCAGGCCCTATGGTCAACACAAAACAAACTCAGTAGTATTTTGGGTTTTTTTTCTTGATTCTTTGTCTGGGCACTTAAAAAGTAACCTCCTTTGCATATATATTATGGTTTTCAATTCTTTGTTTTTATAGGCTCTCTCTCTCTGGTATGAATTGTGTGTTTCTGAATTTGTATGTGTTTTTTTGATGCTTCCCCCAGTTGTTTCTTTGTTTTGGCCCAGTCTGGTTTGTTTTTTTAATTTTGTATTATTATTATTGATGCCTATTTGTTTTCTAATGAGTCAAAAAAAGGGATATGAATCTGGGTGGGTGGGAAAGAGTTGGAGAAGAAAAAACTATAATCAGAATATATTATATGGAAAAAATCTATTTTCAATAAAGTTTTCTTTCTGTCTAGACTTGTGGTGATATGTTGTCTTTTGCCCTAACCAATGAAATTAGTATATAAATTCATCAGGTGATTCAGAATGCAGCTGGGGTTTAATACTGCTATGCCACACTTTCTTCCAGGGACCCTTGTAATAGTTTCCCAATTGCTCAATTTATCAGTTACTTCCTCCCAGTCATGGTCCAGGGATGGCTCATAGGGACATTCTAACTCAACATTTCCTTCTCTCAGGAAGGAAGCAACTGGGGTCAGACTGTTCTTGACTATGTATAGGGTTGGTGTGGGACAAATTCTTGGATAATGAAATACCCACCTCATGGCTGCTCCTCACTTACACCATCTCTCCTGAAACTGAAAGAAAAGTTCTATCTGTAAGACCGTTTGCCATTATCATCCGGGTAATCTGCATGGGGAGGGGCACTGTACCATGACCTAGACCAGTGGTCCTCAAGTAGGATCTGAAGATCCATGGATATTGCTGGGATGTTTGTAAGTGCTGCCTGAAAAGTAAATGACCAGCTTCTCATATGTGTGATGCAGGATTTGCATTACAAACTAACCCAAAATGTGCCTCACAGCAAAGCAGCTATTAAAGCCAAGGTATCTTTAATTAGGTCAGATATTCAATTTGTAAAATGGAAGATAACTATTCTTACTTTTTTTTTTTTTTTTTTACTTTTGGAAATTGTGTTACTTATAGAGTTACTTACTTTGATATGCAATGAGTTTATTGTTATTTACAATAAATAAAGTACCAAATTTATCTGTTCTAATTACCAAGATGATAAATTGCTAGATATAACCACAAGGAAAGATTTCTTGGCATTCTCAAAAGCTTTTCTTCTTTTTTTATATTTATTTATTGACTTATTTGTTTGTTTTGTGTGTGCATGTGTGTGAACACATGTATGCCACAGGATGCGTTTAGAGGTCAAAGACATCTTGTAGGTTCTTTTCTTCTACCACATAGGTCCTGAGGATCAAAGTCTGGTCACCCCCTCAGTATTTTTTAATTATAAAGGGATTTGGGGACCTTGAAGTTTAAGATCTGATGATTTAAACTATCTACAATTTCTAGGAAGCCAATTCAGGAGTTTGAAGGAGACTTGGAGTAAACCAATGGCCTGATACCTGTGTTTATCTTAACTATATATTGCTTTCATTGGAAAACCCACTGTTGGGTGTCCTATATTTAGAAAGAAATGAGCTGGTGACTAAGGTCAGGTGGCTTCACCTTGGAAGGTGTTTGAGAATGAAGAAAACAGTTACTTTCTTGATAACCTCTGAGGACTCTCCCAGGAAGTCACGAGTACATTTTAAAATTCAACCTGGGCAGGGGCTATGTCAAGAAGGCAAGGAAGTCAGTCAGTTATTGGTCCTTCATGACATTCCATTCTGTTTAAGCTCCAAACACCAACCCTGGTTCTTATTGGTCATCTGCATCATGACAGAGAAGCTTCTCCCACCCGGTCCGTGTGCTGGCTCCTAACTTGCTCTTTCTGAGATCTTTCCTTGTTGACCTTGGCCTTGGCTTCATTTCTGGCCCTCTGGCTTCTGTTTGTCCTGGAACCCCAGCTTTTCCTAGCAGGCTGTGACAGCCTGCCCTGGATCTTGGCAAGAGACTTTGTCTCAGCTCCAGCTCCACACAGTTGGATGTTTGCCATTTGGCCGGCACTCTGGCCAGGCCAACCCCGGCCCCATGGGATACTATGGAAGAGTTGAGCAGAGATGACAGGGTGAAGTGGACTGTTTATAGAAGTTCCTCTGTATGAGTTGGCATTCAGAGTGTGTTGTCATCTGTGAGGACCACAGGGATTTCTTCAAAGGGCCTGCCAGGGAGCGAGTTGCCTGCCAAGGGACTCCAGAGCAGCTGGGATCGTGGTACTGTTTATTTCTTGATACTGTGACCATTCTTCATAAATAAAATCTTTTTATTTGAACACTTAATTACTACTTTTGCAGTAAAGTGTTGTGTATAAGGTAACACTAATGATTATTGGCTATCTTTTGTTAGGCCCTTTCTGCATGCCACATGACGCGATTCCCTCATCTTACTGTTATTTTCTATTTTCTGCTATGAACCAGCCAGCAAAGGGGAGGGAGTAAAGCAGGTATGTGTGGAGCATTCATTTTAGCATAGGAGGAGACACTGTGGAGCAATAAACATATACGTTTGTGGCATGTCAGACAGTGACAGACCTGTGACTAAAATCAGTCAGGAAATTGGAGAGAAAAAAGACAAAACTGTCTTTGTTGGCAGTTTTATATGATCTTATAGTAGAAAACCATAATAATTCCACAAAATATGTCAAAACTAGTAAACTCAGCAAAGTTTCAGGATAAAATCAATACCTAGAAATATTTGCATTTTTATTTGTTAAAATGCACAATCAAAGAAAATTAATAATTTTATTTACAATGGTATAAAAATAAAATGCTGAGGAATAAACTGAACTAAAGAAGCAGAACATATTGAGAACTATTTGGAGTGTATCAAAATTTAAATCATTTTTCTTTTTTATTTAATTTTTGAGACAAAGTTTCATTGTGTAATTGTATAGCCTTGACTGACCTGGAACTCTCTATATAGACTAGGTTGTCTTATACCCACCTCCTGCTTCTGATTCCATAGTATTTGGATTAAAGGCATGCACTCTCATGCCAGGTTTACAGTCTAAAACTTTTGTACATCAGGGTAATATGGGTTGAATGTATTCATTCAAATTTCTGTGCTGAAAGGCGGGGCTTATAGGATGTGGTTAGACTGTGGAGACTCTGCCTCTGTGTTAGTCAGGGTTCTCTCCAGAGGAACAGAACTTATAGAACGAATGTCTCCATATATAAAAGGGATTTATTACTGACTTTCAGGCTATGATCCAACTAGTCCAACAATGGCTGTTTAGCAACAGAAAGTTCAATAATATAGTGCTGGTTCAGTCCACTTGGCTAGATGTCTCAGCTGGTTTCAGTATATGCCAGGATCCTGAAGAAGTAGGCTCCAATGCTAGTGAAGAAATGAAATTGCCAATGAGAGAGCAAACAGACAAAGAGCAAAACCTTCCTTTTTGCTGTGTACAGCTTGCCCCCAGAAGGTGTGGCTCAGATTAAAGGTGGACCCTCAGACTTCAAATGACTTAAGAAAAATTCCTCCCAGGTGCACTCAGATGCTTGGGTTTTTGTCAATTCCTCATGTAGTTGGTTTGACAACCAAGAATAGCCATCATGGCTTCCATCAAAGTGTTAATGCCATTGTCTCAGGAGTGGGTTGGTTATGGGAGTTGGTTCTTAGTAAAGGGTCATTTTTGTTCTGCCTCCCACTATGGAATGGTACAGTGGGTTGCTTATCAGATGTAAGACTTTCAGCCTTGAACTTTCTTGGTTCTGTAACTATAAGAAATAAATTTCAGTTCTTTATGAATTACCCAGCCTCAGGTATGCCATGATAGCACAGAGTGGACTAAGGAATAGTGGTGTCAGAGTGAAGACATAGTTCATGGGCTGGGAGGAAATACATGCAAATTACATTTCTAAGACAGAGAGCCATAAAATGTAAAGAACTCCTGCAAATCAACTACAAGCAGCTATAGCAAATAACAGATGACATAATCTTTTGTATAGAAAATAATGACAACAATTTGTTTTAAAATGGCCAAAGGGGAAAAAAATGGCCAAAGGACTTGAAAAGACTTCTCTAATGAAAATATACAGGTGATTTTTCTCTAATGAAAATATACAAATGACCAATAAATATACAGAATGATCCCTTATATAATTAATCATTAGGGGATTGAAGATCAAACCTACAGTGAGATACATTTTCCTTTACACCAGTGGTTCTGAATCTTCCTAATGCTAGGACCCTTTAATACAGTTCCTCATGTTTTGGTGACCCCTCCCATTCATAAAATTATTTTTGCTGTTACTTTATAACTGTGATTTTTTCTGCTCTTATAAATCATAAATATCTGAATGCAGAATATTTGATGTTTGCCCCTGTGAAAAGGTTGCTTGACCGCTTCCTCAAGGTGTTGTGACCCATAGGTTGAGAACATAGCTGTCTATAAAAAAAGACAACCCCTCAGAATGGAAAAATGTGAACCCATATGTGTTGCTGGTGCTGGGTAAAGCTCTGTAGTATCTGTTCAAGACACTGTCATATTTCCTTAAAAATTAAACATTTCATTAAAAATTAAATCACATGATACAGAAATCCCACTTCTTATATATGCCACAACAAGTGAAAGTAGTCAGGTAAATATTTGTATATATGTGTTTTGACTAGAGTTATCCAGAGGAACAGGGCTTTTTTTGAGGGGGTGCTTCTTTATGTTAAGGCTGCTCTGTATACTGCTATGCTATTCAGTGAATCCTTGCAGGAAACCCCTCATAGACCTATTTGTAGCCAGTAGTTTTCCTTTGTCCTGAAGCTTCTTGGTCCCAAATAAACACACAGAGGCTTATATTAATTCATGCTTATCTCCCTGACTCAGGGAAGCAGAAAAAGCTAAATCCACCACACAGCATGCTTCATGGCTTAGAGACTCCTCTGTGTACCAAGGTGGGAATCTGCCATGCTGCTTATCTCATGGTGGCTGGTGGCCAGCTCTGTCTCCCAGGCTGCTGTCAGGAGATGGATCTCTGCACTGCTGCTGACATGAGACTCCAAGCCCAGGAAGTCCAGTGTGGCTCTATTTTTGGGCCTTCAGAATCGTTTTAAAGCCTTGTCAGGCCTATGTGACCATTGCTCAATGGTGGGCCCTGATTGTAACTTGAGTTTCTCTGTCCCACTCAGTGGATAAGCCACGAGACACCTGGCTTTCCATTACATCTTCTTTCCCCACCCCCACAGCTTACAGCAACCACTAGACCCTGCTTTTCTCCTTCTCTGTTTCCTTCAGATTCCCTACCTGGCTATCTCCTGTCTTGCCATAGGTCAGAACAGCTTCTTTGTTAACCAATGGTAGCAACATGTATTCACAGCATGCAGAAAGACCATCCCACAGCACTTCTCTTTTATTAGTTTTTAGTTGAGTCCAGATCCAATCAAGTTGACAACCAACATGTACCATTTGACAACATCATTGTACATAATAGTTAATGTCTGTCAGCAGAGGGAAAAATGAATAAAATGAGGCATTGTAATGCCAAAAAATTTTACTCTTTATAAGTAAGGGAAATTTGACACCTATTACGTGGATGACTCTTGCAGACATTATGCCTAAAGAGAATGAGGCTGTCACGGGAGGACAATTACCGTGTGACTCTGTGAGAGGTGTACGTAGTAAACAGATTCAGGGAGGCAAAGACTAGAGCCGTGTTTATTATGGGCTGGGGGAAAGGAGAATGAGGAATTTTTCATCAGTTTGGTTTCCCTCAGAGTAGATAAAAAGAGAAGCTTCTAGAAGGACTGAGGAGCAGTACATGATCTAATATTTCACCAAGAGCCTTCCTCCTGAGGCAGGACTGAAAATGACAACAGTTGAGGGGATTTTCAGTCCCCTCAGAGAGAGGTGGTGTTGGCCAGCACCAGAGTGGCTGCAGTCAGAGTGACTGAAACAGAGATTCTTCTGAAATCCCATTGAAAAAGCAGTAGGATCTGCTGACGGATGGCTAGACACAAAGGGGATGCCCTGACACCACGTCAGGTTTTAGTCTTTAGTTATGACCAGAAATTTGAGATGAACAGGGATAAGATGCAGAAAGCCATGAGTCCAGGGATGAATTAAGAGCTGTGAAGCTGGATGGAGCCCCAGCTGTGTTGACAGAGAAGCGGAGGCTTAAGGACTGAGGCTGGTGGATTCTGGGAAAGGATCAGAGTGGAGACTTGCGACTTGCGGGGGAGGTGGGCTGGCCTGAGAAATAGGTCACAAGCAGAAGAGAACTGCAAGTATTTTTCATGTTATACAATATGCTGTGCAAGTGGTACATGGTGGTACATGCAATTACTCGAGTAATCTCCTAAGGAAGATGAAGCAAGGGCTTAAAAAATTTAAGGCTACATTGGGCTCCATGACAAGTTCTTGTCTCAAAAACAAACTCCCTCTAGGAAAATCGTAAGTAAATTTGATGACCTATTTTCCAGGCCACAGGCCATGGGGGCTAATGGTTAGAGAAAAAGGTTAACCTATCTAAAGTTAAATTTGAGAAATAACAGGCAAAAGTCAAACTATACCCATTTGATTCCGTAGCCCAAATGTGGTAACGCTCTACCCCACAGAGAGTTTCTGTTGTGAAGAGGCAGAAGCAAAGGTTGGGGAACAGAACTGCATAACTTAAGAGAAGTAGGGGGCATTCTCTGTCTTTCAAGCGCCCCTGAGCTATTGGACCAGGGCTAGTGTGGAAATGGCTGAGTGAGAGAGTGTACAAAATCAGCCCACCTGGGCAAGTCAGGATGGATGCGGGCCAGAGGAGGCTGCAAAGGTTTCCACTCGTAACTGTAATTACTTAATGGTAGAGAGAAGCCCCTCCAATGAAGGTTTCTTGACAGAAGTCATCCTGACTTTTAGGTATGGGGGCAAGCTGTTGTGATTTGCGATAATCTCAACATGGGTCTGAGTGACACTGGTGGCTTTCCATGGCATCCTTCTTGCTACATGGCAGAAGTAGGTTTGAACACAGGACTGAAGGGCAACCATCAGAATCTATCATCAGGACCAGTGCTCAGCAAGGGTTGTCATACAGGTGGAGAAAATCAGGTTCAGGTTTATGCTGGCCATGGTCAGCTGAGGTCTTGAGTCCTGGGCCATATTGGATTTACCACTACAATGTTAATTTCTCTGGTTCCTGTACTGGGATCAGCTTTTCCTTAACCCATGGTTCATGCTCACTTCTTCACCTTCTATTCATGCTATGAGGTTTGGAGAACTCAAACAATCACAGATAGAGATTACAGAAAATTAGAAAAGTCACTGGAAGAAATGTTGAAAATTCACATGTCCTATCAAGGTAGGACATGTTCACTTCAGGAAAATTAAAATTATACATACACACAGACTCATAGTACTATTTATAACTACTAATGGGCTATGTAAGCCAGTGTTGTCTTTTTAAGTGCACTTCATGCATATATATGTGTGTGTATGTATATATGTATTATGTTATATATGTGTGTGTATATATGTATGTATGCATGTATACATGTATGTATGTATGTGTGTATGTATTCATATATATGCATACATGTTTATATATGTATGTGTATTATATGTGTATACATGTATTATGCATGTTTATGTATGTATATATGTATATATGCATGTATATATGTATGTGTATATATGTATATATGTGTGTATATGTATGTATATGTGTATATATGTGTATGCATGTATATATATTTTACTTTTAAAATTAATTTGTGGTTCTTAAAATATAATTTTCTGTCCCATTTAGGAGTCAGATAGATGAGGGTTCATACTTGGCTTCTTCATTGAGAACCCCAAGCTCTTGGGTGACTTTCCTGCTTATCTGAGCCTTGGTTTCCCTCATTCACCTTACAGGGTTCTTAGCAGGATCAAATGACATCCTCTGTGTTAGGTTCTTCAGACAATATTGGCAATATCAAGTGCTGAATGAGCTCTCTATGATATTATGATTTACTATCCAGTTTTTAAGAAACAATCTTTTCATCTTTTTAAAATGTGAAGAGACTTGAGCAATATTTGTCCAGGGACAAAAATGGATAAGCAATTTTTAATTTCTATTAAGACTGAACTCACAGGAAAAAAACCTTGTACATCTAGCTGGTAAGGCCAATAGAGAAATTCATTATCACATGCTGTCAGTATCAACTAATTCTGTGATTACTCTTTAACTGGAAAAATTTCAAAATGTAGGTACATGGGGAGGAACTTAGGAGGCATTTGTTGCCAAGGAAAATATATCATGTTTGAGGCAAGAATTTGGAAGAATCTTATTTTGTCAGAATGCTGCAGTAATGTTTTCATGAAATGGAAACTGCCTATAGATAAAGCCTTGGTGATGTCTCTTTTATCAATCCTGTCCTGGATTTTTCTGGAGTAGTCAGAAGTTTCTGGGAGGAAAAGTACATGAAGTACACGGCTAAAGTGTGTTAGCAAATGTTTCCAGCTCTCTGTTCAGGCACTCTACTCTGTGATCCTAGTAACCATCACGGGACATGAAAGCCAAACACTTAGTTAGGCTATCCTGAGATGATTGGGTTTTCTTGTGATGGTAGCTGGAATCATTGGAAGCTCTCATCCCTGGGAAAGGCACGGCTTGAGACTGACTTTGGAGGTGTTCTGGTGCCAGCATCACAGTTCACTGGTTGATTTTAAACACATATGGATATGCAAAGGACCTAGAATGGTTAACATAATTCTGTTACAGAGCAAAACTGGTGGTCTCTCATTACATGATTTCAAGGCTTATTAGAAAGTTTCTAAGATTATGTGACTCTGATAAAAAAAAGACACATATATCAAGGGAACAGAATAGAGAGCCCTGACAAAAGTACACATTTGATCACCTGATTTATTATCGGCAACTCAACAAGAAAAGAAACATCTTTGAAATAAATGATCCTGAAGCAAACAGAAAAAATGTAAACCTAGATTCCTACCTCACACTACATGTGAAAATAATTTGAGGTTTATTATATAGCTTTTTAGAACATAAATTTTAAAGTCAGCTTACAAAGAGCAAAGAATATTTTTTGACTTTATGAGGAGAGAGAGAGAGAGAGAGAGAGAGAGAGAGAGAGAGAGAGAGAGAGCACTCCCTAGGCCCCACTGAACATGCATAAGCAAAAAAGTGATAAATTAGTCTTCATTAAAAATGGAAAATTGGGGGCTGGAGAGGTGGCTCAGTAGTTAAGAGCACTGTCTGCTCTTTCAGAGGTCCTGAGCTCAATTCTAGCAACCATATGATGGCTCACTATTGACTGTAAGGAGATCTGTGCCCTCTTCTGGGCTGCAGGCAGACATATATAATAAATAAATAAATAAATAAATAAATAAATAAATAAATAAATAAATAAATAAGTTTTTTAAAATGGAAAATTGGTGATGACCTCCCATGAGGACATGCTTCTCACATATGATCTCCTTCATCATTCTCTAGAAAAGGAAAGGAATGAAAAGGTGTTCATTCCAGGCCCCAGTTTCTACTTCATGGATTTGAAATGCTCAAAATGCTATAAAATAACAATAGTCTTGAGCTGTGCACAAACGGTAGTCTTGTGTGTAGGTGCTCCACACAAGGCCAACAGAAGACAGACCTTTGAGAGGAAACAGTGTTAAAAGCATCCTAATTTCCAGCTGGTGGAAACCTACTGCAGGTTGCCTGCGGGTGCATGGGGTCCTTGTGGGCATGTTAACATCTGAGGGATGGCAATGCAGATTCCACACTTTCAATAGTTCTGAACCTTGTTGGTTTTCATTGGGGAAATAAAATGTTTTTTAGGGACATCACTGGGTTTATAAGACCTTTTTTTCTTCCCAGAATTTGTAGGAAAATAGAGAATAGAGCATAGAGACCTGCTACACAAATGCCCTGAAGGAGAGTGTTTTAGGACAAACTATCTTCCTTCTGTTTGAAACTGAACTTACTACGTAGATGTGTTTGATGGTATGGGCTCCAAGTTCAGATAAAACAGAAGTTTGAATTATTATCTGAACATTATGGATTTACTATCACTTAAAATAATGATAAATTTACATGATGATATAATCATTGAGTTTGGTTTGAATATATCAAATATGAGTGAAGGTAGCTATTGACATAGCAGATCTATTTTAAAAGATGCAGAAAATACATTGATTGCTGATTGATCCCAATCAATATAGATGGTCCAGCTAGTGCTAGCAATTTAATGAGAGGATGAATTTGCCAATAATGAATACTAATAAAACAGCTGATCAAAGACAAGAAAAAGAGAACTTATGTGTGTGGATGATGTTAGAAATACATTCCAGCACTACAGTCAGTCAAATCGAACCCAGCCCAGGTTTCAGAACTTTGATCTGACTTATTGAAAATGAACCAGCCAAAGTGCATACTCGAGTTAACACCGGAGAATGGTAAACTCCTCCTGACGTTTCCCATCAGGTCTAATAATAAACATGGCTGTCTCCTGTGGGGACAGGGGAAGGAAAATCATCATAATAAACAATTTCAAATGCTCCAAGATGGATGAATTCAACACATGTGCTTGCAGTTAGTTTCAAACTTGTGAGTAAAAATGGCCACAACTGGATGTCACTAGCAACAAAATTATATTCCTGTATCAATAGTGTGAATTATCAGAATGAAGAAAACCATCTACATTGATATTTCTAAGGGATTTACTATCTATTATCTGTCTGTCTATCCTACCTACCTATTTTTCTAATAATTATTTAGAGACAGAGTTTTTCTATGTGTCTCTGATTGGTGGAACTTCTATGCAGACCAGGCCAACCTACCTGGATCTTTCCTCTCCTTCCCGTGTGCTCAGATTTCAGGCATGTGCCACTATATACATGCTTTTCGTGGTCATAAGTTTTATGGTTTGGGTTTAGCAAGTGGTTAAAAGCAAAAGAATGTTTGTTCGTGTGACTATAGATAGCATGACTCAGAAAGGTGATGTGGGGGCATTTTGACAGGAATGATGTTGAATTCTTTCTGGTGGTAAAATATAAAATGAATCAGTGATGGAGACCAGGCCACCTGAGTCCTTACTGATGAAGAGCAGTGAGAGTTGGTAGCAAGACATTGCCTTAAGATCCCTGAAGTTCTCCTTTCTGACCCTGTTCTGAAACTCTGTCACGTAAGTCACTTGATTTCCCCGAGCACAGGCTTTTCCCTCTTTTATGTGAGATCAGGGTTGTTCTAAGGGTTGATAAAACAGTGGACACTAGGCCCTTTGAAAAGTTTGCAGATATCCACTGCAGTAGTTCTCCATTATCTGCTTGTAACCATCTCTACAGTGCAATCCCAGGCCGGAGCCATGCAATGGTTTCTGTGAGAGCCTGGAAGTATTTTAGGAAAAAATCAATACAAGATGTGTTGGGTTTCAGCCATGTTGAGAAGCATAAATCTTGACAGTATGGTGTTTGATGGAATTAATAACGCTTGATAGAAGCATTGTAAAAACCTGTGGGAGAGAAAAATATGGAGGATATCTAGGGAGAGAGTTGAAGCCAGTGAGGAAACAGTCATCCAAAGAAAGTTGGTATCATATTGTTCCTGATGGGGTGACACATACACAGATATGCCCAGATGTGAATGTGTGTATAGAAATACACACTAAAACATGCACATATATTTAAAGAAACATGTACATGTCCACATATGTATATATAGGAACATGCACACACACACACACACACACACACACACACACACACACACACACTGAACACAACATATACAAGATAGATATATGCACACCTGGATACACAAATACATGTGTGCACAGATAGATGCACATGCACTATGTTGCACATACCCCTAAATAAAACCTTTTTAAAAAGTCCTTGAATGCCACATCCAAATTGTCAGAAATCAAAGGCCACAATGACACAAGATGAAAGCATTTATTTTCAGAAGAACGATGGGATTATTTTCAAACTTAAAATTGCTTTGTGTTGTTTTATTGTGAAAGTATGATGTATATTACATATTATTTTGAATGTATATTTTGAGGTCAGCAGACCAGAAGTAAATATTGACATTGAGTGTATTATATTTTCAGGAAGATAAAAGGAAGAACTTCATCAGGCGAAGCCTGGTCCTGGGAGAAGTGCTCTGCATGGCGGATGTGGCCACGTGTGTAAAGGTGAGGCCCTGGGCATCTCAGCCTTCAGGAGCTGAGATGGGACAAAGCCACATCCTCATGAGCTCAGTGTAGTTATCGAATGGGGATCTGAGGAGCATCATATCACAGCTCATCTTCCTGCTTTTCACTATCATCATCCCATCCATTCTCTTGTCTTTGCTTTGTGTTGTTTGTTTGGTTTTGAGATAGTTTTCCTATGGCCTAGGTTGGCCTTGAACTCCTGCCTCTGTCTCCCAAGTGCTGGGTTCTGTAGTGTACGTCTGATTATTTTGTGTGGTTTTTCATATTGTTTTCAGTAATACACATATCATGCATGAGTTGATTATTCTAGTTTGTATTTCTCTCTCTCTGTCTCTCTGTCTCTCTGTTTCTCTCTCTCTCTGTGTCTCTCTCTTTCTTTCTCTTTCCCCTGAGACAGAATTTCTCTGTGTAACAGCTCTGGCTATCCTGGAACTCACTCTTCAGACCAAGCTGGCCTCAAACTCATAGAGATCAGCCTGTCTCTGCTTCTCAAGTACTGGGATCAAAGGTGTGAGCCACCACCCCATCTTCATTTGTCTGTATTTCATAGAGACAGTACCATAAATGTCTATGACTTACTTCTTTTTACTTAGATATACTACTGAGATCAGCCTATATTATTGCAAGTCAACTACCTTTGTTAATTTAAATAATTAAGTTTTGCATTTGAAAACCAAACCCTTTAAACTTCTACTTATTTGTTTGTGTTTTATATATGTGCTACATCATGGAGAGCATTGCTGATTTCTCATCAGCTTACATAGAAGTTCAATGGTATTAGCTACTTTTGCATTACAGTGACCTGAAGAGCTGCTGAAGACAGAACAAGGAGGAATGTTTGATTCTGATACATGGTTTCAGAGGACATGGTGGTGCCATGGTGACAACCAGAAGGCACAGTGAAACAGGTGGTGCCATGGTGGCAAGACTGTGTAATAGATGATCACCATCACAACAGGACAGGAGGCAAAGGACAAGACAGAAAGTAGGAAGGGATAATATATCCCCAAGTACTTCTCTGATGTGAGATATCTTTCTATATGCTATAAATATCACTAGTAAATATGTAATTAGTAAATATGAAATGTTTGAGCCTATGTCAGGGCATTTTTAGAATGAAGTGGGAAATCTAAACATAGATTTTTTTAAAAAAGTTAAAAAAAAATCAATCCAGTCACCCAAAAAACAAAATATATTAAAAAATACAGGCCACATAACAAAACAAATTAATAAAAATAAATTAAATTAAAATGCAAAAACCAACAATAAACCTAAACCATAAGCCAAACAACATATAATTAATTTAAACACATATATTTTTATAAGACTATAGGTCTACAAGTCTAAATCACAAGCCAAATAAGCCAAAAATTCATTCTACACTGCTCCTTTTAGTATAGCCTTCTGAGATGTGGCGTGTGTGTGTGTGTGTGTGTGTGTGTGTGTGTGTGTGTGTGTGGTGTGCATTTGCATGTGTGTGCTTGCAGACTGAACACAGAGTGAAGTACTATTATGTTACATTGTAAATAATTATTCCACCTACTGGATTAATAAAAATTCTGATTGGCTGAATGCAGACAGGAAGTGTGGGTGGGGCCTCCAGACTAAGAAAACTCTGAGAACAGGAAGAATAGAGCAGAGATGCCAGAAAGAACAGCAGAGAAGCCAGCAGATTCAGAGGACAACTATGCTGCTCTGAGAAAAGATACTGAGCCACATGGCTGAATAAGATAAGAATCATGGGTTAGTTTAAGAATTAAGAGTTAGCAAGTTATATGCCTGGGCTCTAGGTCAATTAATGTAAAATTAATATAAATGTCTGTGTGTTTCTTTGGGACTGTAGGTCTGGACCACAGGTCCGATAGGCCAGAAACTTAATACTACAAATGGCGCACCATTTGTGGGAAATCTAAACATAGATTTTTTTTAAAAAAGTAAAAAAAAAAAATAATCAATCCAGTCACCCAAAAAACAAAATATATTAAAAAATACAGGCCACATAATTTGTTCCTACATTGTTCCTACATTGTATATGTAGGTCATATAAACCCACATAAAGCTGGAGAAAGCTTAAAAAGGGTTCTAGAGCACAGAATCGAAGCCAATACAGCTTCCGAGTTGTATCTCTCACATGAATCATGTACAGACACACCCTGTCATGGTGTGAGAGACTGAGCGACAAAATGACGGGCTTTTGGAGTACAGTTTAAGCTTCAACATGGCCAGTTCTTAAAGTCTCACAGGAGCCTAGATGTAAGCAACAAGCTGTAAGTGTTGTACTTAAGCTTTCTGTTTATATAGACAAAAAGGAAACAGAGTCAAAGACTCCTTCTTAGCAGCAGCAGCATTTTCTTAGGTCAGCTCTGTTTGCTGGAGGTAAGCAGAGACGGATCTAAGTGAGGCTTCCTGATTCAGCCTTAGTGACAAAACACTTGGGAATCTTTTAAGAGGCCCTGCTGCCAAATACTTAAATGAAGTTCATGAGCAGTAGACAGCAGTGCTTTACTGGGTGGTTGTATGGACCCTAAAATTCTGCAGAGTGGTAATTGTGGGTCATACTCATAGCTCTGCTAAAAAGCTAAATTCTATGTAACTAGTGGAGCCAGACAGCCACCCTAGCCAAGCTTTTAATCCTTAGTCACACTTTGGCAGATTAAAGGTGTGGTCAGAAACAGAAACAGAGGGAGCTGGATGGAGTCAGCCAGCCTAGCCAAAGTGAAGGTATGGTCAGAAACAAAGACAAGAAATACGAGATATATAGTAAAGACAGGTTAAAAAAAGAAGAAATCTCTAAATTTTTAGAGTGTATTTAATAATATACATAGGCTTGAGACAGAAAAGAAAAAGGAAAAAGGATAGAGAAAATCCTTTAAAAAGAAATAGAGTAAAAGAAAATAATAAGCCACATAAAGATGGAAAATACAAAGTGTTTGGATACTGTATGTTATTGTCTTTAAGTTTTCTGACTGAAAATGAAGTAATCAAAGCTGCTAAAAGCCATTTGGTTATAAATGCTGCTGGATTAATCCTACCTATATATTTTATAAATAAGTTGACTTTAAAAATGAAATAAAAAGATATACTACTTGGGGAAGAGGTTTTCTTTTTATTTTCACAGAAAATGAGAGGCTGTGGATTTGTTCCTGGTTAAAGAAAATAAAGTTTGATCAAGGAAGACCTAACTGCTGACTAATATAGCTAGTGAAGGAAGCCTTCAGTCATGAACAACAACAACAACAAAAATCTAGTTTTTCACATTCCCAAAGAAGAGGAAAAGTTAAAAACCTAGAAGAGAAATATATGATAATATATACATTCTCCATCAGTCAAAGAGATTCAGGAGAGGAAAATTCAACTTGCTTTAGTTTGAGTAAAATATTGCCTTTTAAACTAGACGCAGAGAAAAATAATTTTATTTTGGATTAATTCCATTTTCTAAGTTGTGGGTACAGGTGACTCATCCAGTTACCAGTGGATGCCCCACCTCCACAAGGTCCAATTTAAACTTAATCGAGCAAAATAGGCTTAATTGCTAAAATTAAACAGATTGTGGTGAGATGGCAGTCAGCTGCCTCAGTACTCCATCTCTCTGGATTCCACTGTGTGTTTGTTTCTACTCCAAATGATCCCATTGGGATCCTTGGTCTATTCCTGAAGCCACATCCTCACGGCTGTGAGGATGATGTAGCTCGGCACTATGTAGGTCACACTCACCCTAAAGCCAACTGTAAGCCATTCAAATGCATTATAGGGAAGGTTGGTCCTCAGGGGAAATTCAGATCGTGGGGCAAGGAGCTGAAGGAATGCTGAGCAAGCACAACACCACAAAATCTACAGGCTCCCATTCTTTCCTCTTTGCTATCACTTGTCTTGCCCTTCCCACCTGACTTTGTTCTAGATGTCCCTTCTCCCTCTTTGTGCTTTTGTCCAACTTGACATAAACCAGAGTCACCTGGGAAGAAGAACCTCAATTGAAGAACTGCTGCTCTACCAGTTTGGCCTATGTGGCATGCCTTGATTGATGTTTGATGTGGGATAGACCAGCTCCTTGTGGACAGTAGGGCAGTGGGTGTTGGGGTGTATAAGGGCAAGACGAGAAAGCCATGGGAGTCAAGCCAGCTAGTAACATTCCTCAGTGGTCTCTGCTGCAGTTCCTGCCTCCAGGTTCCTGCCTTAAGTTTCCTGCCTTGGCTTCCCTTGATAATGGCTGTAACCTGGAAGCTGAAAGAAACCCTTGACTCCCCCAGGTTGCTTTTGGTCATTATGTCTATCATTGCAGCAGAGACAAAACCAGAGCACTTCCCTTTCCTCTTCCTTAAACCCCTTCTTCCTGCCAGCAATACTTTATCAGGGCTTATAAAAGGGCAGATAAAGACCTGTGTAGCATGAAGGATCTCTAGAGATACCCCTTAAATGGGTTTTGACCAGTTGGTCTGATTGTTGCTAAGCTGTTGACTATTGATGGTCATTGTTTATGCTGTTTTTGTTTTTAGTGTGGAATCATTTCTTTGTTATTTGGTGGTGCCATCAACAATCTTGGAAGTCCTGAACATGTTACCAAGTGGTTTCAGAAACTCAAGGTATGATGCTTTCTTTAATAGATAGCCTTTTTCGTGGAGATTTTTAAAAAGAAATTATAATACTTTTGTGTGAGTATGTGTTTGATTTAAAAACAACAACAACAACCAGAATTAGAGTGTGTGAAAATTTGTTCCAAATAAGAATTTCAAGAGTATCTTTTTAAATATTTTGCTACATCTGTCATACTCTCCTTTTAAGATTAAAAAATATTTATATGTATGGATGTTTTGCTTGCATGTATGTTTGTGCACCATATGAGTGTCTTCAGAGGCCACAGGAGAGAGTTGGATCCTCTGGGGGAGTTACAGATGGTTGTAAGGTATTATATGGGTTTTGAGAACTGAACCTAGGTCCTCTGCAAAAGCAACAACCACTGAGCCATCTTTCCAGCCTCACCTGTCATAGTCCTGAACTCATAATAGATGTCAACAAAATAATTGTTTTATAGTTGTCTCCAGATTTCTTCTCCTTTTCTTGCTAATGAGGTCTTCAATTAGAGCTTATCTAACCAGTTAACTTTCTCTTAATATTTCCTGAACTTCAGGAGCAGAAGTTTACCGGGATGTTTGCAATGACAGAGAAGGGCCATGGGAGCAATGTGAGAGGGATCCAGACTGAGGCCATCTTTGACCTTGACAATCAGGTAAAGAGTCTGTTTCCTGTTTCATGGTTCACTGCATCGGGGGGGGGGGCGCTATACAGACCAGCCCATATTCCTGAGCTGGGCTTCAGACCCTCTGCATGTAATGCCACACCTTACACTCTTGGCAGGTGCTCTGGCTGAGAAGCTGAGGCTCAGAATAGCATCTGATTGGTTTAGAGACAGATGTAAGCTCAGCCTCTGTGAGCAACGCCAGCCTATACCTACATACCTTCCTGCCAACCAACAGGACATAGCTCTGTACATGTACTCTTTAGTTATTCCCTCGTAGTGTTTCCATAGGAACATTGTTGTTCTGTCCATCAGTAGTCTATAAAGAAGGGAGGGCATGTGTTTGCTGTTTTTGTCTGTTGCACATGTCAGCACATATAGAGCTGACGTTTTCTGATCAGGAGATAAGTCCTCTGTGCTGTTACAGTCGTCCCCAATATTACTGGGGTATCACAGCTTCTAGGAACCTCTGATAGTTCTAAAATACACCTATGCTCAAACTTCTTATGTAAGTAGCATAGTTTGTATAGGACCTGCCACATCCTCCTGTATATTTTGCATCATTTTTGATGACTTTTAATACCTAATATGATGTTGATGTTATGTATCCATTAAGCTATCATTTAGGGAATGATGCTAAAAAATGTCTGTAGATAGTCTGTATAGATGTAGTTAAAATGTATCACAATACATAATACTTGTAGTTAGGTTGGAATGTCCCCCCGATTACTCAGAATTGGGCCTGATCTTTGGGAAATAGAAACTTAACTCCTCAAAATGGCTCTGAGTTACAAGATAGAAGGATCTTGGCTCTCACATTCCCAGTTACTAGATAGAGGGTCCTTAGATGAGTGTGTGTGTGGTATATGTGCACACATATGCATCCATGTCTATGCATATGGAGGCCAGGAGAAGATGTAGAGTGCCCTGCTCTATTACTCTCTACTTTATTCCTTGGGACAGGGTCTCCCACTGAATCTGGATGGAGCAGCAGCATGACCCAGTGATACTACTGTTTCTGTCCAGCACAGCACGGGGTCACCTGGATCCTGGGGACTTAACCTCTGGTCTGCATGCTTGAGCAGCAGGCAGTCTTCCCCACTGAGTCATCTCCCAGCCCTTATGCAGTGTTGTTAAGTGTGGCTTAAGTGTGAATTTTACTTGACAACCTGAGGGCACCACAGTGTCACTTTTTCTTGTGTTTATTCATGAGATGAACTCTGATCTTTTCCTTTTCATATTGTTCTTTTGTTTCTGTAGTATTAAGTTTCTGGTCTGAATTAGCCCCATGATCTGGACCAAGAGTTCCAAAGTAACACACAGACGCTTATATTAATTTTATATTGATTGGCCTATGGCTCAGCCATTTAATTTGCTAACTCTTAATTCTTAAACTGACCCATGATTTTTATTTTGTTTAGTCATGAGTCTTGGTACCTTTTCTTAGAGCAGCATTTCAATTTCTTTCCTCTGGCATTTCATCTGATGTCTCTCTGGCATCTCTGCTCTGCTCTTCCTGTTCTCAGAGTTTTCTTAGTCTGGTAGCCCTGCCCACACTTCCTGTCTGCCTCTGGCCAATCAGTTTCTTATTAAATCAATAGGAGGGACAAATATTTACAGCATACCAGAACATACTCCCACAGCATGTTTCTCTTTTCTTTGCTATTCTTCCTTTTCCTTCCCTTTAAATTGTTTGTGTGTGTGTGTGTGTGTGTGTGTGTGTGTGTGTGTGTGTGTATGTGTGTGTGTGTGCCACAACACGTATGTGGAGGTCAGAGGACAAATTGCTGGATTCTGTTCTCTCCTTCCACCATGTGGGCCTTAGGGACTGGATTCAGGACTTCAGGCTTGTTGGCAAGTGCCTCTTCCCACTGAGCCAGGGCACTGACCCTCTTTTCTATTCTTATCAATTAAATGAACATGTTGGTGTCTTCTTCCTTAATGGACCACAACCAAAGCAATGTGGAAGTTCTTCTTTATCTTATCACTCTCTATTACTGGACCCCCCAAACCCCCCACCTTTGCCACCAGATAAAGAAAGCCACTGTTAATTTATCTTATCCTCTTATTTGGCATTGGGTACTAAGGATTAAAAAAGGACAACTGAATTCTGATGTGTATAGCCATGTTTGTGGGGGGTGGGGGAATATTACACTATATTACATTATTGAGTCTTTCTTAATCAGGGCTTTTTTTTAAAAAAAAAGTGTTTTTGATGGATGGATCTTCATTAGATGAGTGGCCGGGTGTTTAGATCATCGTATTCAGGTGACAGATGTCTTAGAGGATGATCTTCCCCTGACCTGAGGTTCATTCACTATAGTGGGCAATGATATTCCAGGTCATATTATGAGCATGGGTTGTGTGGGGCCATGCTTTCCAGCCTCTTCTCTATGGTGTGTCTTTTCTTTTGCATCAAGGCTTTCTTAAAGTAGGTTTAGTGGTTCCTGCTAGTTGAGAATTCAAGTGGTAGAGGCACTAAGCTGAGCACTGAGAACCAGCCAATGAAACATTGTTGTCTCTATTTTACAGATAGAGAAACTGAGGCTCACAGAGGTTAGGGACTTGACTGAAATGCAACTGCCTTTAAGAGTGTGGCTTTCCGGAAATGGGATGCTCTATTGACCTGATATCTTGTAGGTTTTAGCTGGCCTTGCCCCCCACCCTGAAACTGTGATATTGAGATGACCTTGCAATGATTACTGTGAAGAAAAAACCATCCACAGTTATTACTTGTTTCTTCATATATATATATGTATGTATGTATGTATGTATGTATTATTTTTTTTTCTGACAACAAATAATTTCTTGCATTGGTCCCATTTTCCCTAAACAGCATAAGTGATGTTGTCACCTGATGGGCCTCTGCAGCTGCCTTTTTGTGACAGGGGAGTTGCAGATGAGGAGAATGGAAGCCCTATCTCTCCAGTGGGTGGGAGGGAGAACAGTCGGTAATAAACTTTAGCCAGGAGGGACGCAGGACAGCAGGGGAGGGGGAGGGGCTAACACAGCAGGGGGTGGCTTTCTCCCTTGGATTTCCACTTTTCCTTCATTTCCCTTGAAAGTTGTACAGCATATCAAATGAACCTTCCTTTCCTCTCTTACTTTTTTTTACTTTTTTGGTTCTTTTGTTTTTATTTGTAGGGAATAGATTACCCAGTGGTATGGTTAGCTGTGAGATAAGCTTTATTTTTAGGTTCTATGCTAACTAGCAAAAATAAATGAGGTTATGGCCAAGGCTTTTAAATTTTTATTATTTCACATTGTTTATTTATTATTTTTCTTACTTACTTTTACTGTGTGGGTGCATACACACAAGTGTACACATGCCTGTACCACAGCTCTCACGTGGAGGTCAAAGAACAGTTCACAGGGTCTGTTCTCTCTTTTCTACCACATGGGGACCAGGAATTAAATTCAGGTCATTAGGTTTTGAAACAAATGTCTTTAATGACTGAGTCATCTCACTGGCCCTTTTTTACTTGAGAAGACTTACTTTTTATTTTGCATTATGTACATGTGTATGTGGGTATGTGTGGGACGTGATCCTCAGAGCTCAGGGATGTAGGCTCTCCTGGAGCTGAGTTATAGGCAGTTGTGAGCTGCCTGACTGGGTGTTGAGAACCAGAGTCAGCCCCTTTGTAAGAACAGTGCCATGCTCTTAGCCACTAAGCCAACTCTCTAACCCTCTACTTTCCTATTTATTTTATTTTTTACATGTCTTAGTGTTTGCAACTTTGACCATTTTGTTGGTCTTCAACAAGTAATCATAATTGTAATCAGCACACATGCTGGGCATTGTTTAGATTACAGTTTCAACTCCAGCATTTTGGCTGATACAGACTTTCCACATCAAGCTTCTTGCCAGAAGTGACAAACCTCTTCCTGGGGGTGTATTAGATGTGTACAGGACTGATGGCCTCCCACCTTCTCCCCTGGCAGCACCATGTTTCCAGGGCTCCTTTCTCCCTCCCAGCCCATGCACACAGGCTGTTCTGTCTTTCTTGCCCGTTGCATGCAGCCTTGAGTTACTGTCCCTTTCAGAAGCCCTGGTTGGCCAGAAAACCAAGGGTAATCTAGAGACTTCTCTTGGAGGATTCAACTTGTCCATGTATTTTTTTCTGAAAAACCCCTGTTCATGTTAAAGGTCTTCTTGTACAAACTGATGTCAGAAATTGTTTTCTTAGGCCTCAAGACTGTATTTCTTGGCCCAACGGGAAAGCACAGTCCATACACTTTATAATCTGAAATCTAAGATAATCCTGTGTGACCTAGAGCATGTTGGTTTAGCTGAATCATATCTTCTACATTGTCAACTCCAATTTAATGGCCTGTTCAGCTTTCTGCCATTTCCTCTGGACCCCTGGCTGTCATAGGTACTCTGAACTCAGAGATAGCAGCATGGTCAGTACTTCCTTGGGAAGAGGTTTAAGGGTAACCCATGTGGTGAGCAAGACTGGGGAGATCAACTCTATGGTAATATTTACACTGGTATTGGTTTCCAGACAGTAGGAAAGAAAAGCCTGGGTTTGAGCAGAGACGAAACAAACCTTTCATGTTGTCCTGTTTCTTCAGGCCAGAGTTAGTTTCAGGGTGTTTTAGAAATGGAATTTTTGGCTCTCACTGAGACAACTGCATGGGGCATTCTAAGGTCCCCTCAAAAGACCGAGGCTACTTCACAAGTGTTTCTGTTCCAAGAGCTTGGGCACACAACTCTAGGCTGGGACCATGGGATCTTTATTGTATTCACTTTATACTAAGATGTTCACAGTGGGTTCTGAGACAACCAGCCAAGGGCTTTGATGAGTGTATTCCTTTCCTTTAAAAAAAATAAAATAAAATTATTTTGAGGTGATATGCCAAGCAATGATTAGAATAGTTCACAGGTACCTGTTTTACTTGCAGCCAAACACATACTTTGGTCTCTTGATGAGTTGGTCGTCATTTTAACAAAGTTCTTACCATGGCTGCCGGCTGGCCAGGCCTGTGCAATAGCGGGAGGCATAAGAACACAGAGCTTACACAGAAGGAGGAAAACAGAATGAAACATACACTTGTGGTCTCAAGAATGAACCATCCAAGGCCCTGGATCATTGGGTGGTTCCCTCTTTTCATGGGCACCTCAAAGGTGAGGTGTTTGAGGGTGATGGGTGTGTGAAGAGCTAAATGCATTGTACCAGTGCCTGTGTGTGTCCATGAATCTGTGTGTGTGTGTGTGTGTGTGTGTGTGTGTGTGTGTGTGAGAGAGAGAGAGGGGGGGGGATTGAACCCATTACCTTGAGCCAAGAAAGTATTCAACCACTGAGCTATAATCCTATCCCTTTCTTTTTATTTTGAAAAAAGGCTTTGCTAAGTTGCCTAGGCTGCCCTTAAACTCACCATGAGGTCCAGGCAGCCCTTGAATGTACAGTCTTCTTTCCTCAGCTTCCTAAATAGCTAGGCCTGTGCCATTACATCTAGCTCTTATAGAGATTTTGGTGTTGGGTTCTTGAAAAGTGGAAACCTCAGTCTGAAGTAGTTGAATAAGAGAAATGAATAATTAAAGAAATAGTTAATACATTGAAACCCAGCGGATGAACAAGACAGTACATACACATCAGTCTGACACTGTCAAAGACTAGGATGAGGAGTGAATGAATGAATGAAAACTGGCCACTTATTTTTCTGATTGAATTATGCACATAAAAGGAAAACCCACTAGTTTTCAGTCACTTTCCAAGCAAAGAAGGTGGTAAAGAACATTCATAGAGTAACAATTGCTTTCCGGGAGCCACTGCGTCTTCTTTACACTGCAGCTCTGTTTTATGATATTCATTGTGTTGAGCAAGGGGTTGAAATGAGCCATGTGGTGGCAAATACTCTGTGGTTTACCCTTCTGTGCAGGAGTTTGTGATTGACACGCCTTGTGAAGATGCCCAGAAGATGTACATTGGCAATGCCATGCACGGGAACTATGCTGCTGTCTTCGCCCAGCTCATTGTTGAGGGAAGGTCTCAAGGTTTGTTACCAACATGAAAACTGGAAGAATTCTCTTTGCTATTTCTGATTTTTCATCAGTTTTGCACACACTGAAAATGTGCTTCACAGGGCCAATTTTATCTTCTCTATAAAAGTGATGATCAAATTTGTTGACATTAGTCACTATTGTGTGTAATACCTAGATGTGGAGAGTTAAAAAAAGTTATATTGCTCCAGAGAAGACATGAAGGTTTATTCTTTTATTTTTTTTATTTTTGAGACAGGGTTTTACTGGGTAGCCCTGGCGATCCTAGAACTCTCTCTGATCAGCCTGGCCTTGAATTTACAGAGATCTACCTGCCTTGCTTCCCAAATGCTGGGAATAAAGACATATGTCACTGCACCCAGCTTGAAGGTTTATTCTTTACAAGGGCTAGGTAAGGTAACTTACTCCTGTAATTCCAATACGTGGAAGGCAAAAACAGGAGGATCAACTTTTTTTTACATCTTTATTTTTATTTTATGTGAATTATGTGAATTGGTGTTTTGTCTGCATGTATAACTGTGTAAGGGTGTCAGATTTTGGGATTACAAACAGTTGCTATGCTGGGAATTGAACTCAGGTCCTCCGGAAGAACAGTCAGTGCTCTTAACTGCTGAGCCATCTCTCCAGCCCTTCCCTTTTTTTTTTTTTTTTTTTTAATACTTATTTATTTGCCTTGGTGTTTGCCTGGAACTGGGAACTGGAACTACAGACAATTGTGAGCTGCCATGTGAGTGCTGGGAATTGAACCCCTGGTCCTCTGGAAGAGCAGTCAGTGCTCCTAACCGATGAGCCATCTCTCCAGCCCCCAGTATTAACTTTAATTAGAGGACACCTTGGCTTATATGGTGGGTTCTAGGCCATCTAGAGTTACATATTGCAATTTTGTTTCCATATCAGTGAAAAGGGAGACCTAATTAGGTCTGTCTCTGTGCCTTCCTTAGGGCCCCACTGTTTCATTGTTCCTATCAGGGATGAAAATGGAAACTTGTATCCAGGAGTGACAGCTATTGACATGATGCACAAAGAAGGTGAGTCCTCAGGTGATCCTTCTCTGTGATTAGTTGTGCCTCCTATGGGTTCTCCAGCCCCTACCACAGTCAAAGAGAATCTTACCACCTTCATCACCAGCAAACCATAGCAGTAGACCAAACTGTTAGGCTGCCATGCATTGATGCTGTTATCTCCTAGCTTCTTAGTTTCTTTAGTGACAAGGGGTGTTTCAACTTCTCTCTTCTTAGACTTAGGGCAGACTGCTGCCCTCTGCTAACTCTTAAGCACCTTGAGATTGATGTCTGTGATCTGGCAGCCCTTGATGAGCTTCGAAGGCTGACTCAGGACAGTTGTAACACAACTGGGTCCCCGCAGTTTTGGAAGATAGAGGCCTGAGATGACAGAGCTGCCAGGGTTGACTCTTTCTGATGGGACAATGGAAGGTTCTGGCCCAGGGCTCTCTTCTTGTGCACACATCTGTCTCCAGGTTTCTCCTTCTTAAGAGGGCTTCCATCATTTATAATTGAGTCCACCTTAATGACCTAATTTTAGCCTGGCTGACTCTCTAATGTCTCTATTTCCAAACAAGATCACATTACAGGTTTAGGGCTTAGGATTTCAATCTACAAATGGGAAGGTAGATAGCACTCAGTGAAACCAGGTTTCCAAGATGAAGCCATTTAAAGAAAAGAATATAGAAATTAAGGATAAAAGAGAGAATAAAGAGAAGAAGGGATAAGGACATTGGGCAGTGGAGAGCAACACATTCCACCCTTAGTGTGGTAAGCACTGCTGCTGGGCATGGCCTCTGAAAGTTCCTTGAGTGTCAAGAGCTATGAGAGCAGAGGGACAAGCCAGTGCTTACGAAGTCATGCCATGTGTTGAAAACATTGGCAGCTGCAGAAAGACTGCTTTGATTTTCCTGTGTCTTCTGCCATTTCCTTTCCTTAGTTTCTCCTGTGCCAGAGGAGGAAGCGTAGACGGGGAGGAAGCCTGAGTGTGGGAACAGGCTGACATCTGTCTTTAGTGTCGCATGCTTTCTTTCGCCTGAACACTCCCTCTTAACTTTATTTATTTAGCTTTACATTTTAGTTTGTGTGTGTGAGGGTTTTGCCAACGTGTCCATGGACCACCAGCATGCTTGCATGGTGCTCAGGGAAGTCAGAAGAAAGGGTCAGGAATTAATGATGGTTGTGAGCCACTATGTGGGTTCTCAGAATTGAACTAGGTCTTCTGCAAGAGCAGTGAGTGGCCTTAATCATTGAGATTTCTCCTCAGGCCCTAGACTCTTTTCTCTTAATAATGTTTGCTGCTGGGGAAGGAAATGTGCCCTATCAGAGCCTGACCTGAGTTGCTAGCACACTGTGGGGCTGCAGATAAGGAAAACCACATCATTGTCTTCCGTTTTCCTTGGGGGCCAGGTGTGTCTGAGCAAGGGCCCAGAGAACAAGCAGACAACATCCTTACTATGCCTCTTACAAGAGAGCACCTGCAGTTCTAGAAATGTTAAGGTTTATGTTTTAGGCTAAGAAGTAGCAGAGAGCATCTTTGGAATGTTGCAAAGCTTCCCCCCCCCAACCCCCCGTGTCTACATTTGTTTGAAATCTGTTCCCCCAGGACTGAATGGTGTGGATAATGGAATTTTGATATTTGACAAGGTTCGGATCCCAAGAGAGAATCTGCTGGATAAGTGAGTAGTTTTTCTCCTTAAGGTCTGCTATGATCTACTTGTTCCCTCAAATGAGACTTTAGTTTTAGGGTCTTACAGACTACAGGCCCAAGTGGTTTTCCCCCAAGTGTTTTCACAACTAACTGGAAGAAGGTAAATAAGCAAATAGAGAAAATTCTAAATGCTCCATATAACACTGGTCAGGCATAATGATCATTACAGGAGACCTTCCTCTGTGCCAATATGTCTAAAAAAGAGAGCTACATTAGAATTTTAACACAGAAGATCCACTTAGAGATTCTGTTCTTTATGAACTTGTAATTCTCATCTAACATTGCATATCAGACCATCACAGTACTATGCTAAATAGTCAGTGAATTATGTACTCAGTCCCTTGTTGGGTATTTAACTTCTATTTATTTTGGCAATTATAAGTAAACTGATGTGTGCCTCTTGCTTCCCGTGTGGGTGTGAAAAGCTAAGATACCATCTTTTGATTATAATCAAAATGCACTGTATACGTGTATAAAATTTTCAAAGAATAATTAAAAAATATATGTATCCCCAAAACCAACCGAACACTTCGCAACAGAGGAGGCTATTAAAATCACTATGGCCTGGCGGGAAAATGCCCACCTGTCCACAAGGCAGTCAAGGTGAACTGAACAGTGATGTGAAAGTTTCTTTCTCTGGTGTGATCCATGGATGAAAATGGGGGTTAAAGATGCTTTTTGCAGAGTCTAGGAAACACCAGTTACCTCAGTGCCTCAGCTGTGTTTCCTGAGGTAGCTGGTGTTTCCTGTGAACTGTACATCCTGAGCCACAACTGCACCTAAATCACTGGTAGAGCCAGCAATCTGGGTGGAGATAAACTGTATTTTTACCTTGCAGTAGATTTTCTTCTTTACTTAATCTTTGCTACTTACAAATTCTTGTCAACAAGTAAATGTTGTTAATTTCAAAAGTCAAAGAAGATTGTGTGGGAAACAACCTTAGAATGGACCAAATTCTCACAGTTCATGTGAACTGGTGGTAAATAGAACAAAGCACCGAAGTCATCAGTGCTTGTAAAAGAGGGTCTGAGGCTCACTAGCCTTCCCTAGAGCTGCCCGTCCATTCCCTAGGTTCTTGTCTGTACCACCCTCTCTGGAGGATGGAAGAGGAAAGGAAAGTCACAATTGCAGCTTCCATATTTCATCATACTAATCAGATCCTAGTGGGTGGTCCAGCCTCAGGACCACTGGCCGATGGGAAGGGCTCACCAAATGCACTAGAGATTAGAAAGTCAGATTCAGTGAGAAAGAAGAATGCTGGCAGACTTGTGTTTTTTGTAGATAACACATCACTTTGGCGAGCAAGATTTGATTTATAATATTATTTCATTACCATTTAAGTTGTCCCCCATACTACAAAACAGCAGTGGCCACATTGAGACTTGAAGTAGTTTTCTGGGGTCTCAGTTCAACATTTGATTAGAAAGTGAAGCTTAAAATTTATATGCAAGTATAGGAAACCCAGAATAAGGAAAGCCATCTTTATAAAGAACACAGTGGGAGGATTCATACTTGGAATCTGAAAGCGTATGACCAAGCTGTGGTAATCTAGATTGTATGGCATTAGCATAAGTGTAGTTCTATAGACAATGAATAGAATAGTCTATAAATAATCCTCATGTTTGTTGACAATTACTAGACTTTGGGAGCATCGAGGAAACAATAGTCTTTTCAACAAGTGGTTCCAGGACATGAGGCTAGCTATACCCAAAAATGTTTGGCTGAACTTTTTTTTCACACCATCCAGCACACATGCACATGGTTCTTAGAAGAGACTTGGGGTATACTGTTAGTGACCTTGGTCTCATCAGTGAGATACTAAACACGACACCAGAAGTACAGGTAAAGAACCCTCTCTAAAAAAAATAGGGCATTTGGGGTTTATAATTTTTTTTAAAAAAACTTAGTGAAAATAGTCTTTTGAGTTGAATTTTGATTTTGTAAATCAAATACATGCTAAGGACTTAGCATCTAGAATAGAAAATCTATTCCAGTTAATCATGACAGACAACTAAAAATTAAACAAAATATGAATAGACTTGTTTTCAAAGAAGATATCTAACTCTCTAATAAAACATGAAAGAAAACTCACCAATACCACTGTCATTGAGAGAATGCTGTCAGATTGCAGTGAGATACCATCCTGCAATCCTTGGGATGGTTCTGGTAAAACATGCAGAAAATACCAAGTGCTGTTGAAGATGAGGAAACATTAGAACCATCACATGTCACTGGCAGTGTTGGGACATGTCTTCATAGATTTGGAAAGCCATTTGGCAGTCCCTGAAAAAGTCTTAAGTTTGGACTGAAGAGGCGGCTCAGCAGTTGAGAGCGTTTGTTGATTCAGTTCCCAGCACCCACATAATGGCTCATGACTGTCTTAACGCCAGATCCAGAGGATCTAATAGAAATCAGATGTTAATTGCCTCTCATTTCATCTTCTGGCCTCAGTGAGCTCCTGTACTCAAATGGTATGCATTAAACTCATGCAGCACACACATGCACACATAAATAAATAAATCTTCAAAAAAAATTGAGTTAGATGACCCAATAGTTCTATTTTCAGATGCACATATGTATCTGTATATATGTGTGTGTGCACACATTTATATATATGTGGATAATATACATAAAAATTGTCTATATGCTCATTGAAATGTGTAATCTATTTGTCCCAAACACATTTGAGCACAAATGTTCATAGCATAATTATTTATAATATTCCCAAAGTGGAAACAACTCTAAAATCTGTTATCTGATAAATGCTAACAATTGAGTGAAATATTAACATAAAAAAATAAGTACTGATATAAGCTAGAGCATAGGTGAACCTTGCAAGCCTTGTGCCAAGTGAAAGAAGCCAAACACAAAAACACATTATATATTTTGTTCCCATTGATGCAAAGAGTAGGCTGGTTCATAAATCACAAAGCTGGCTGCTAAGGACTGGAAGGTGAAGAATATCGAGTGATTGCAAATGGTGTGCGGTTTCTCTTAGGGTTTTGATCACTTTTGGAGTTGAGGAATAATAATAGTTATAGAACTGTGTGAATTATCCTAAACTCTACCAAATCCAAATGCTGTAAAAAGGTGAATTGTATGGGATATTAATTACATCCCATTGTTTTAAAAAGGCAAGCCTGTGTATTTGCACATTCACGGACTGGCTCTGGTTTTGGGAATCCTTTGAGAAGTTTCCAGGATTCCTATTCCGTGTTTACATGAAGTCACATGGTTTCATTTCGAATAATGCCAGACTTTCTTTTGCCTTAAACTTCATCTTCTTTTTCCATCCTGCTTCCCTCCATCCTCACAGGTTTGGTTCTGTGGCTCCAGACGGACGGTACCATTCACCTATTCAAAGCAAGAGCGCAAGATTCAATGCAATGCTGGCAACACTGACCCCGTCAAGATTAGCAGTGACTTTCAAAGCAATGGGCACCATGAAGGTAGCAGGCTCTGATTGTAATTTTTACTGCTTATTTTGAGTAATAGTATCAGATGCTAAGATTCTCAACCTACAGTTATATGGGGCCAGAGATATTCATTATATGCTGAGGAGGGCAGGTTGACCATAAATATAGAACATTTCATAATCCACAGGACTATATTCCATCTATCTATATCTCAGATGTGTGTGCTAGGTATAGTTGGAGAAGTAGCAGAATCACAAAAGATGACTCAGGGAGACTTATTTAAGATGAATATGTCGACTAGAAAGCAGTTGAGCATTAACTCATGGGGGAAGGCCATAATTTCTTTGCATATTGATTCATTTTGCTTTACACATGCTATTTATACACCACAGGTTAGAGTCCACAAGGCCAGATTTTTGAAGCCTTCTGGGTTTCCCCATCCCCCTCCCTCCCTCTCTCCCTTCCTCCCTCCCTCCTTCGAGTCACTTTGGGTAGAGCCTAGACAAAGGAAAGCTCTGGAAGTCTGTTTCTTCTGTGTGCCTTCTTAGTCTCTGCATGAGGGAAAATTCTGTTTTAAACTCCACTCGGTTTAGTGAAGCTGGAAGAAAACTGTAGACTCCGAAGTAGTGTGGATTTGTGTCTTGAATCCAATTTTCCTATCACAAGGGAAGAAACTTCACTCACCTGACTCCAGGCCTGATAATGGCCTTAGATGACTGAAGAGCATAGAACCCGTTTTTCCTAACTTCTGCAGGGTGTGCCATGTTCCCAGGGCACCCTGCTCTGACCCCAGCTGCTCTGAATGATGCTCCTTTTGTGGGTGGATACGGCTGTCACACTCTAAGTGCTCAGGACTGAGGCTATGACCTGATACTCTGTGTTCATGCTTGTTCTGAGATGGCTCTTATGTGAGAATGGGTGCCTGTTCTAAAGTCTTGTGTCACTAGTGTCTTGGCTAGTCTCTTATCAGTACCATCTGACAGGGAAGTCCCCAGGAAAACTTGGTGATGGAACATTGGCTGGGCAACATTCAGGTGATGAGGAAAATGGAACAGAAAGCCAATTCAGGGTTGACTGGAATAGAAGGGGATTTACACTATCTCTTCTCTTTGTGGAAGTCTTCCAACAACCACTGCTCAAGAGATCTTCTGGCAAGAGTTCTGAGTGCATGATAATATGCTGGTTGGCTAATGGCAACAGAGGCCTCTGCACTGTAGTTGGAGTTTTCTTTGGGCTGCCAGCTCACAAATAATGGCATGGAGACTTACTATTAATCATGAAAGCTTGGTTTTTAGCTTAGGCTTGTTTTCAACTAACTTTTACAACTTAACTCATACTTTTATTAATCTACATTCTACAAAGTGGCTTTTCATGTAGATATATGATGGTGTGTCCGACTTATTTCTTGACATCTCACTGGCCTCTTTGTGGTGTAATTTGTTCACTTAGATTCCTCCTCTTCTTCCTCTCTTCCCAGAAATCCCACCTATCTCTCCTGCTTAGCTATTGGCCATTCAGTTCTTTATTAAATCAATCACAGCAAGACATCCTTACACAGTGTACAAATATTCTACAATACTGCACCCTAGACAGATCCATGTGGCAGATGGCATAAAGACATCCACCCTGCTGACATCTTGCATATGCACCATGTGCATGCCTGATGCTGGCTGCAGCCAGATGTGGGTATTCAATCTCTTGGAACCAATGTTACAGATGTTTGGGCTGTCATATGGATGCTGGAAACTGGACCTGGGCCTGTTTCAAGAGCAGTAAGTGCTTAACTTTTGCGCAGTCTCTACAGCCCTGGTTTTAAATCCCACTAGGTCTGTTCAGTGTGGGGTAGAAGCTCCAGGAGAAGAGACCAATGGGTGATTTTTCATTTCCTCTTCTACTGAACATTATCACAGGGCTAGCACTGATTACCCTGTGTATTTCAAGAGCCACATTTGGATCAGTTCTTTCTGTCAGTGTAGATATATGATGGTGAGTGTGAGTCCTGAATTCAGGGGACCTGGGCTCTTATCTCAGAAGTGTCCAGAAGTGGGGGTGTAGGGAAGTCTTTCATCTTCTCTGAATCTCATGTTTCTCACCAATAAAGTGAGACTTGCAACTATGTTAGGTAAGAGTGAAGAGCCCAGCATCAAGCTCAGGACACAGAACAGCAATCCTGTGGTTCAGAGCTGTGGGTAATATGGTTAGTATTGCTGTTTGCTGCTGCTGTTACAAGCAAGACAGAAGTTGGCTATGGCAAAGGAATAAATGGTCTTTCCCATGCCAAGATAACATGCTTCTGTATAAGGCAACTCCTTGGGTTCCTGGGTGTCTAGAGTAAACAACAGAACCAGAATCTTCCATTGGTCTGCCCAACTAGACATCCTGTCTTCAGTCAGTGGGATTATCCAGTGTGCCAGTCAACTTTCAGTTACTGTATCCAGGGTTCTGAGACAATTAGCTTTTAAAGAGAAAAGGGCTATGGAGTTACAGTTCATGGTCAGGCACCATAGTGCTTTAATGCATGGGCAAGAACACTCCTCATGGCATGGCATCTGGGAAGCAAAGAGAGACGGGAAGTCTCTATGCCAGCTACTTGTCTCATGTGACAAAATAGTTGACAAGTGCATTGCACAGAGGAAGGGTTTCTTTTGGCTCCACACTTTAAGCATATATGGTCTAACATGATGGGGATGTCATGGTGACAGGAAACTGGGATACCTGGCCATGTTGTGTCTGCAGTCAAGAAGCAGAGAGTGAGAAAGGCTTATGCTCAGTTCACTTTCTCATTTTGATTCAGTTCAGAAACCCAACTCATGGACTATCATTCATATTTAGAGTAGATTGTTTCACCTTAGTTAACCTAGGTGTTCCTTACAGACATGCCCAGAGTGGTGTTTGCATGGTGTTTCTAAATCCTGTTAAGTTAGCAATCACTGGGGCTAAACTCATAGTTCCTTCTTCAAGGCATTGCCCTAGTGGTATTACTTCCTTCTATCAAGTCCCACATTCTAAAGGATCCACAATTTCCCATTAGTGTCACAGGCTAGATATCAAACTGTCAACACATGGATTCAAGATTCCAGCTGTAGTATCTAGGCCATTGTGTGTGTGGGGGGGGGCGGTACTTCCCAGAGCCTAGATGGGGTCGGACTTTGTACATGCTGCTGTGTTGCCCACTGAATGGCATTTTCAGTGGCCATGTTGTGTAGTGATTGACTCAGAGTGGTCCTCTTGGCAGCTCTCTTTCCCCTGGTGCTCAGACATGTGACGGGTGTTTCCTCGGCGGAAACCTAAGATGTTTCTGCTCCTTCTGCTGTCATTGATGAATGGAATATGAATCCTCCCCTCCTGCGTGCATTCTTGATGTATTAGGGAACTGTCACCCAGGCTGCTCACAATGATATTAGCTCAAGGCTGGGCACGGTTAGTCTTTTTAAACTTTGCCCAGATGTCTGACTTTTTCATGACTATCTCTTGTTTCCATGACATTCCTCAGTGTATTGCGATTTCTCTCAAAGCTTTGCTGCAATAGCCACCCTCTACTTGATGCCCAAAATGCCATGCTCAATTAAATGATCTACAAGAACAGGAGGAAAAAGACAGAGATATTTGGGGTTGGGGCTGGAGTAGGGGAGGGAGGCTTAAATGATTTTTGAAGCCTACTTGGGGCAGCTGGGAAGTCTTTCCCAGCAAGGAAAGAGGATGAGGCCAATGCTGTGAGTTTGGAGGATGAAAATGTAAACGGCCAACTTATTCTTTTGGATTGATTCTGCATGGAGGTAAGTGTTTTAGCACAAAGCATGTTGGTCCCCACTTGTAAAGGCATATCCTCAAAGGAGACACTTGGGAGCTGCACCCCACACAGCAGAGTCTTATCTGGGGTGATGCAATAGGTAAGGGTTTGCTCTGAGAATGTCTGTGTACAGCAGGCAGGCACAACTGTACACGCCTAGCATTTCTCCAGTCGCCTGGATTCCCACTGTGGCCCTCTAATGCTCAAGGACCAAGGACCAATTCTTGTCTCACCTTGAGGTTTCCATGGGAACCCCTACTCCTCAGCTCCTTCTTCCCATTTGGCCCTCTCTCCTGATGGCCTCGTTGCAGGGTGTGCCTTGTGATTCCTTATTGTATGTGGGTTACTCACAAGTGATGATCTGCCTATGATGCCCACCTCATCTTTACATGAGCTTAATTTTCATATACGTCTCAAAGCTCTTGAAACTGTGCCCTCTTCAGAAATGTCAGGCCTGCACATGATTCCAGTGCCGTCTATCTCAAGACATGGCAACTCCCCCATGTGGTGTTTCTTTTGGTTATAACTAACAAAGGTTGCAACAGTGACATTGGAATTTAGGGATTCCACATGAGTTTTGGGAGATGGGTCACAGTTCTGTTCAGAAGCCATGGCCAGCCTCAATGTAACTATGTCTTGAGCATTGTGGAGATGAGGTAACTCAGAGGAAATGGGGTTAATAGAGGTAGGGTCTAGAGTTTCTAAGACCAGTATCTACTACCAGGGATCTCTGTGTTTGCACACGGGGCAGAGTTCATTTGAGGACAAACTGGGGGATGCTTTCAGTTGCTGATACCTGTAACCCAGGTTTCTAGACTCTAGATATAAAACTCCAGACTTTAGTTACTAAAGTTATTTGGTTGGTTTCACAACCTCACCAGACTAATATATGTGCCAAAGGGTTGATGAAGGACCTCCTTCTCAGGCCGTCAGTCAGGACTGCAGCTGATGGGAATGTTTCTGCCTTCTCCCCTCACATCAGGGACCGGCCCTGAACTAGGAGACCTGTGCTATGCAAAGTTGTCAGGGGAGGTTGACTGAGTGGAATGGACATGAATGGAAACTGCTGGAATGTCATGTCTGCTCCAGATGCTATAGTGAGGCCATTAAAAGCATGGCCATGGAACCAGCCTCTCTGGGTTTTCATTCTGTCCATGTGATCTCAAAAATCACGGTCTCTCAATGTCTTTAAAGCAGAACTTCTGAATACCTGGAGGAGTCAGTAGAGGAAGAACTTGCATGAGTACTTACATGAGTCACCCGTGTCCTGTTAGTCTGACAGAAATGTTGCAGCTTGCAAGATCAAGTTCAAGGGCGCTGGGTTTTAAAGGTGCATCTGAGCTTGTAAGGGTGACAAATGAGGGTGGTAACACAAGTTCACCCTTGGCTGTGGCTGCTCTGAGCTTAGTTAAATGATGAGCCAAATCTGGGTGATGGGAAGACTTTGCAAATGAGCAGAGCTGGCTGAGTGGGGGCTGCAGATAATAGCAGTTATGTCATTTGGGCATCCTGAAACCAATGAAGTACATGATCTAGACAGAAGAGTAGAGGTTGAAGGAACCTATAATAATAATAATAATAATAATAATAATAATAATAATAATAAAAGTCTCCCAGACCTGCGGGGATAGTGGGGGTCAGGGTCACGGGAGAATGCTTTCAGGAGGGCGGGTTCTTCCCAGCTTCTCGTAGGCTTACAGCATCTGCAGTGAACAGCAGGATGGGATCTGAGAAAGGGCTTGACTCCACTTTCTCCACACTGCTTCTGACCCCCCACGACGGGCACCATCCTTGGTTGACTTTGCCAAGATCTGTTTATAGAAAGAGCTCAAGGGTATGGGAGTCTCCTGAATCTACAGTGGCTCATTAGAGGTCAGTGAGGATCCTTTAACCCCCAAGCAGGCTGGAGAGAGAGTGGTCCCTTGGGTCCTCCTCAAACATAGACCTTATTGTTAATGATGGAATATTTACTGGAGCAGGGACTATGCCTTTTAGTTCAGTCTCAGTGCAAGGCTCAACAGAGTGCTAAATACCATGGAAATTTTTAGTCTCTCTCTTCTTACTGTCTTTCATTTATCTGTCCATCTGTCTAGCCACTCACCTTTTCATCTCCTTGTTCAGAACCTAACCTCAACACTCATCTGTCCATTTACCTTCATCCATCAAGTTTTGCATTATTATATCTCTTTAGCCTTTTGTTGATGATATACCTATTCATCCTTCCATACATATACCCATCTGCTCATTCATCCTGTACCCCTCCCTCCTCCACTCTTCCCCTCCATCCTACTGATGCTTTAGTGGTTAATGGGGATCTATGCAACACTGCAAAGAAAATGAATCACTATCTGATGGTACCACATTTTAGGACTACACCCTAGTTGGGAGTATGGAAGGGGAGCTGGAGGTTAGCAGCCTCTCTGTGAGATCTCACATACATGAAGAAGGCTCAGGGTGTGAACTACGCTTGGTTAGAGTTGAAAGCCTTTGGTAATGTGTGTAGCCTAGTGGAGGGCGGGGCAAAGAGAGATAGTGGAGTCCTTTATCAATGCCCTAAACACACATAGTATGTGTTGCTAAAACTGGAGAGGAAGTCAGCTGTGCATACACTTTTTGACACAGGTACATAATGGGTCATGGTTCATTTGTTCTCAGAGAGAGCAGTGTTGTAGAGTTGAAATCAGTGCCTTTTCTCTCAGTTTTTTTTTTTTTAGAGGAAGCATGGTCTCAGTGCTCAGCTTGGGCCAGCACACACACACACACACACACACACACACACACACACACACACACACACACACACACACACACGTACGTGGAGAACAGAGGACCAGAAGCTGCTCAATTGCTGAGAGATCTGGTGGGATATGGCTTTAGCTTAGATGATGGGAGGGTGGGGGCTCACATCTGTGTGAAGGATGATGCACTTTCCAAGTCTCTGGTGTAGAAAGTTCCCAGGATTGATCACTAGAGGGCAGCAAATACCAATTTGCAGATTGCTTCCTTGCCGTTACGTGTTTGCGCTGAGCTGGGTGTCGGAAGTGGCTGGGATTTGCTGCTGCCCTCAGTTTATTTAGCTTCACGCTGTTGCTGTGTGCAGTGTGCATCAGCTGTGTGATTGGCCTAAGATCAAGCTTGTAAATAACCTCGGGTTATTTTGATGACTTTAGGGTGTAATTTGACTCATAAATGTCTCTTAAAAAATAAACCAAACAAAACCAAAGTTCTTGGTATTACTTTGGATGGATATGAAAATACTTACATATTGCTGCGTTGTCTCTGTGGCAATTGTTTACATTTTTTCAGAACAGAAACTTAAACATTTGTCTTTTCTTTCTGAGATAGGGTCTCACTATGTTGCTCTGGTTGGCGTGGCACTCCCTTTATAGACCAGGCTGCCCTCCAACTCATAGAGATCCTCTGGCCTCTGCTTCCCAGTTCCTGGGGGTAAATGTGTATACTCAGTAAGACTGGTCTTTCAAAAGATTTAACTCTTGTACTTTCCCCCAAAGTTTGAGGTGCTGGAGATAAATACAGTTAGAGATAAGCATTTGTATGTGAAGTAGGTGTTTAGAAGATTCAGTTTTATACTTAGTTCCATGCATGTGTGCTGAATCCTTTCCTTTCCAGCACTGGAAGAGGTGCAGACCCCAAAGAAACTCAGTTTCCCAAAGAACTGGAGGCCATTGAGAAGGAATATCCAGGGTCACCCTGCGAGGGGGCAGAGGTAGTGGTGGTGGTGGAGTCCTGGGGCTAACACATCTTGGAAGGAGAGCCTTGAAGTATTGTGGATTGGAAGGACCTCTGAGAACATGTTCTAATCTAAACCCCATGCCCACCATGTGTGGGATCGACTCTAGGAATTCACCCATGAAGAACACGAAGGACTGTGGCTGCTGAGCCCCCCCCCCCCCCCCGCGTGTCTTTTATAGAAACATTTGTGAGTGAGGCTTCTTGATCCCTGGCAGAGTAACCTAGAGTTGGCATGTGGCCCATCCCTCCTGAATCACATATCCAGGTCATGTTTACAGATGAACACCCTCAGAGCATGTGGCAGGGTTGAAGTTTTCAGTGCTGAGAGAGAGGGAAGCCCTGGGGCATTACTCCCTGTTTGATGAGGTGCAGGAACTTGAGATGCTGGTACTGTGCCACAGTACAAAGATCAGGACTCCCTGTCAGTGAGTCACCAGAAGCTAAGCAGGCCTCTGGGAACCTTTCTGAGGCCCCAGATAGAGCAATGGCAGCCGGAAAGCAGACTGTGACACCACCATGGCTGTGGACTGTTTCCAGTGCTTTGCCTGGGTCCTGTTAGGAAAAGGGCTGGCCTTCCTCAGCCTGGCAGCCTGCTTACCTGCAGCAGAGTGTACCTGGGCTACAGCAGTGGACAGCATCATTGCTTCATGGAACCTGTCAGCTGCATTTGGGACCATTATGCCACTTGGAAGGTTGAATAATGGCAACTGATGACTGGCAGGTTTTTCTTAGTGTTCTTGCCTGAACCATTTCTATGTAGGATGAGCACCTGTGAAGGCCACAGTCTCTTTTTTTCACATTTCACTGTGTTAGGCTTCTGTCCCTTGTATCCTAGGCCCATAGAGAAAGGGGCCTGAAGAAGAAAGCCGTGGTCAGATCGTAGCTGGCTGTGTTGACAGCCTCCTGTTACGGGAGAATGTTTTAGGCATTTTATGCACAATCATCCATTTTATTATCTCAGCTGTCTCATGAGATGGATGTTTTCATGATTCTTGTATGTAGACGAGGACCAGTATGATTCAAAACAACATAACCATTTTCCCAGAGTTTGTCAGGGCTCACAGTTCACTGGGGTCCAGTCTTACTTATAACCAAGGTCGTTCTCAAGTGATAGATCTCTGAATGCTGTACACAAACCCCACCCACAGCTGTTGGTGGATCACTGTGGCACAGTCATTTTTGCTTGGATTAACTGGGCTCAACTAAAGATTTGAAAATTGTCTCCATTGAAAATAATGGAGATTCTACCCAAACTGGAATTTGTCAGATGTCTGATGACTAGTTACTGGGCCAGAATCCAGGCCTCTACCCCACCTAGATGATCTTTAGGATGATGCTGACATTTTCTAAGAGTGGTACCTTTCTCAGAACCAAGTGTCTATGTGCCAAGAGGGTTAAGGGAAGGATTAGGCTGAGGCAGTCTTTATACTGATGTTCTTTTAAGGGGAAAGGAGCCATTTATGAGTATTTATGGAAGGTGTCCAGAAGAGTTTTTAAAAACTTATTCTGTTGTCATAGTTTTGAATTTCTATGAATATTCTACAATAAAATTTAATAAGTCAAAAGGCTTATGTTTCATTAGATAAATTTTAAAATATCCTGGGCTATTTAAATCAGAGACCACAAAACTCTGATAAGAGAGGCAAAATTCTAATTTGTGGATTATTTGTATTTCTGAGTTTCTTGATTTATTAATTTTAGGCATTTCTACATCTCGGCTGTGAGAGATGAGAGTTGTTCAGTTATGCGAAGCTCCACTCTTAATTTCTATTTCTTAAATTTCTATTTCACCCCTTTCCTTTAGTTCTTAACTTTACATTATTTTTAATTTGTATGAAGACTACCAGATCACCTACATATGTCCTGCAGCCTCCCATTTCCTATCCCAGTAACTGTTTCAGGGTTCTATGTCCCCGCCACTTGGTCTTTCCCAGTAACTGTTTCAGGGTTCTATGTCCCCGCCACTTGGTCTTTCCCAGTAACTGTTTCAGGACTCTATGTCCCCGCCACTTGGTCTATCCCAGTAACTGTTTCAGGGTTCTATGTCCCCGCCACTTGGTCTTTCCCAGTAACTGTTTCAGGATTCTATGTCCCCGCCACTTGGTCTTTCCCAGTAACTGTTTCAGGACTCTATGTCCCCCGCCACTTGGTCTTTCCCAGTAACTGTTTCAGGGTTCTATGTCCCCGCCACTTGGTCTTTCCCAGTAACTCTGTTTCAGGGCTCTATGTCCCCGCCACTTGGTCTTTCCCAGTAACTGTTTCAGGACTCTATGTCCCCGCCACTTGGTCTTTTACACTGATTTCTTATCACCTAGCTTTTGGTTTTTTATTACTTTTTTTTTGTTTTTAGGGTAAGGCTAATGCATTTGTCTACAATAGAACTATGCAGAATACAGGCACCTATTTTCTCTTTATATATCCAATGCCAAAACACTTTTGCAATTTTAAAGTTAATATCCTAGTATCAAAGTCAGTGTAGTAACTCTTGTATACTCCATTAATTAATAACATCCCAAATGCTTGATATTTACATAATCATGTTTTTTGTAAGGCTTCTGTTTTCTTCTGTAGTTTCCAGCTGCCTTTCTTTTTCCTCACTGGGAGGGAAACACTAAGCAGTTATAGTTTGTTTTGATAGATTTCTGGTAGTAGTTGATTTTTTTTTAAGTCCCCTCTTATCTTTTGGTTAGATTTCCTCTAGTTTTGTTGCAATACACACTTAATGTCTAGAAGGGTATGTAAATGACAGTATTTTGCCTCCTTATGTGTCTTTGGTGGTCTTTATTTTGCCCTCACTTATAACTGACAGTATAACTGAGACTTGTAAATTGAAAATGCTACCCCCACACACAGACACACAACTGTAAAGGTCTTCCTCCATTACCTTTTCGCACCCAGTCTGTTGGTGGGAAACCCTGTGTCTCTCTGTGGTGTATCTGCACTTTTTCCTCTGTGAGCCGTTTGTCTTGAGTGTGGGGATTTCTTAGTGATGTGTCTCAGTTTGGATTCTCATTCATCCTGTGTGGCAGGCACCTGGTAGTCTCTTTCAATTGCAAAGCTTCGGTTTCCTTTCTTTCCGGGGGAACTTTTCTCTTTACTTAGAACTCTCTTGTTTAGAGGTTAGGACATTTCACCTGATTGTTCCTCTTGTTTATTCCTTCTTATAATATCCCTACAGAGTTTCTTTATGAAAGATTTTCCCGATTTTAGTTTTATTTACATGATTATTTTGTAAGAGTCTTTCCTGTTGTCTTTTTTTTTTTCCCTTTTGATTCTGTTGTTTTCTAGATGTAACTGCTGGCTAAAGATTAGAGTTCCGAATCATCTTTTTTTTCCTAACACCAGTGGATTGACCCGGGAAATAAAAAGTTGAGAAACAGAGACACCAGTAGTTACAATTAGTCTGATATAAATGCTAATATGAGCAGAATCAGAGGGAGTTGCCACCAAGGTTAGCTTTTGACATTCAGGGAATCCACCAAAGACGGTACACTGAGTTTAGAAACAGAGGTAGAAGTTAGTTGGCTAAGAAAGTAAAGGAAGGACATTCCAGCATGGGAGAAGGCATAAAGTCACAGAGTAGGTGGCCTGTGTGGTCCAGTTGTGGTACCATCCAGGAATTAACATGCACGGCCTAAGTTTCCATAGGATGCTTCAGAGGAGACGTATGGTGGTGAGGCCACAAAGGAGGCTGGGAGCAGGAGAAAGGTGTGAGATTAATGTTTATTTTGTTTTCATTTTATTTTTTGAGACAGGGTTTCTCTGGGCAGCCCTGGCTGTTGGAACTCACTTTGTAGACCAGGCTGGGCTGGAGCTCAGAGATCTGTCTGCTCTGCCTCCCAAGTGCTGGTATTAGAAGTGTGTGCCACCGCAGCCCCACTTATATTTTTAGACTGAGTGTCCTTCGCAGGTGGCTAATGGATAGGAGAACAAAGAGTGGACAGTTGGGACTACCATAAGATCTGAAGAAGATGCGGTGCATCATGAATGTAGAAGTGGGAAAAGATGGGACATATGTGGAGGAGCCTGATTAGGGAGTACCTGGGTCATTGGGGTCACTGACCAAGGATGGGCAGGTCTGGGTTTGGTTACTTTGTGACTTGAACTTGTCTAGGGAGTTAAGGAGAAAGGTATCTTCTCACCGCCATAAGCAGAGGCATTCTCTTAAATGTTCAACATGCCCTTCTTTATCCTTTGCTCAGTCTATCACGTAGCCATTGAATGACTTACCTCACCAAAGAATTTAAGAACAGGAGGGCAAATCCTGTCTTGTCTTAGTTACCATTGTCCCTTCTGAACTTAGAACAAAGCTTAATACTTAGTGTCTAATAAATAAATTGTGAGCAGATGATGGATAAATGGACAACTTACTGTATTAATAAAGGGAAGGGTTTCTTTGGTAGATCAGTTCAGATCATAATGTTATGGGGATTTGGCATGGGTCATTTGGTGGCTTTATGTTTATTATTTATTATTTCATGTGTCAGACATTTGGTAGACTTCTATCTATTATTTGTTAATATTATTTATTTATTTAAGGATTGGAACCCAGGGCCTCATGGCATTTGGGGCATACTCTGAGCCACATTCTCAACTCTTATGCAGGAGCATTTGAAATGTATTAAGAGCCCTAAAATCCTAAATTAAATTTTTAGAAAAACAATCAGAATACTTCCATTGTCTTATGTGCCGATGCAGAGCCTTGGGTCTAGCTTGCCCCAGGGCGTTTCAGTTTGGGTAGTGTGTACACAGGCAGACACGTTTGTGTTTATTTCCTTCAGTGCTCACTTATTCCTTGGCTACCCTTGCAGACGGCTTGTGAGTGAGCCTCCTGGGCTTGACGACAGTGTCAGTGTGACTGAATCGCTATTCTGGGCAGATGACACATAGCCCAGGGACTGTCTCTTGTTCTCTATAGACTCTGTGTAATAGGATTACAGCTTCATAATGCAGTTCAGGCCAAACTTTGGAGCAGCTGGGCTAAGGGGAATTATACCTGAGTGAGAGAAATTGATCCAAACCCCAGCTACACAGACCTTGTTTCAGCTCTTCAAACAGGCTACATTATGTCACCTCTGGGCTCAGCACAGGCTGGTCCTTCTGCCTGTGACTCTGATGTTTCCTTTCTTAGTCACTGGTTCTATGTAGGTGGATTTTCTGTCTCCAGGAAACCTTTCTATCCTGCAGAGAAGCTTTCTTTACAGAAATCTCAACATGCTTTGTTTATCCCAGTTCCTGCCGTGAACTCTGTATTTGCTGCCGGAAGGTGTGTGGGTGGGTGAGGGCATCACACAATACCAGGCACACAGGAGGCCTTCAGTAGATGTCTGAGACCTGAATGCAGCCCATCATGGCATCTCAGAAGTCTAGGAGGAGAAAAGGGAGCTATGCATATAGGCATCTACAAAGGGCAGGACTCCTTTCTACACATGTTCTTACTCAGTGACTACAGCACCTGATTCTTCTTTACAATTGGAAGCCAAGGATTCTGGGAGGTGAGGCAGCTTGGCTGGAGAGTGCTGTGCCTAGCCCTGTCCTTCGGACTCTACAAACTTCACTTTATAGCTGGGCATGGTGGTGCATGACTCTAATCCCAGCGCTCTGAAGGCAGACACAGAGGGATCTCTGTGGATTGAGCCCAGCCTGGTCTACAGAGAGAGCACTAGAGTAGCTAGGTCTACATAGATTCTCTTTTTCTATCTTAAAAAAAAAAAAAATCAACTAAACAACTAAACAGCATCCCCCCCCCAAGCCCACACAAAAACAAAACAAAACAATCATTTTATCAATGACCCTTTGTATTAAGGCTTTGCTACAGGCAGAACTATGGGCACATTAGTCTCTGAAAAAGCAAAATCTTGGGTTTCTAGAAACATATATACTTCTTGCTTGGAAAACAGCTTCTTTGACTTTTGGGCTGAGCTGACCCATGCAATATTTCAAAAATTTCACCCTACCCATCTTCATGACTATGTGGCCCGATCCTTGAATTGGATTTTTGTTTTCAGGGATCTTCCAGATTAGGCAGTCAGAGTCAGGGACATTAGCTCCATTCTGAGCCTAGTGAGTCATATTCTCTTTGTGAATGTTCATCTGGTAATAATGTTGGAGTGAGTAGACTTTTAAAAAATATTTGCATATCTCATTTCCTTGTCTAATCAGTGTTGTGAGAATAATGGCCCACTTTTCATGCTTGGGTGAACAGCTGCGGTACTGTGAGGCACTCGGGGGCTGGCTCACGGCAGCAGCAGTTTCTCTTTCTTACATTTCCCATCTCATTCCAGCTTTGCTACAACCCACGCACTGGGCTTTCTTAAAAAGAACCAGTCTCTTCAGTGAACGATACTTCTTGTGTATGACTTGATTTGCCTGAGATTTAAAGGGCACCTTTGCCACAGCTGCAGCATGGTTCCAAGCATCGCCCTCGGATGTGCTTAGTGCAGACATACTGCATCTACGGTCTACTTTAAAGGTCCTTCGGAGAAACAAGGGGGCAATTAGGATTAAGGATGGTTCTTCCTTTGATGTGTCCCTATGGTTACCCAAGACCTTGCAGATTGTCTAGTTTATAGGTCACAATTAGGCTACAGATGTCAGGTGCCTCTTTTTAAAACTAAATACAATGGCCCCTCCTTCTGAACATGTTGATGGGGGTTGGTGAGCCTTTGTGATAGCAGAGCTGCTTACGTGTGCCTTGCACAGGAGTCCCTCTGTAGATGTGAACATAATCTCATTTCCTGACAGCATCTAATGGAGGGGTGGACTTGAGGCTTGAACCCAACAATCTATTCTGTGTCTTTAGCCAAGAAACTTCCTAAGATGGAGGTTGAATGCTTGCTGAGGGTGGGCATTTTAAAGAGTGCACAGACAGAAAAGGAAAAATGGAAAAGCCTTTGCTGCTGGAGAGAGGAAGGAAGGGTGGTGGCTGGGACAGCCATCACATCAATTCCTGTTGTGACAAAATGTCTGACAAGAAGCAGCTTGTAGAAGGAAAGGTTTATTCTTGCTTATGGTGTGAGGGGTTTCAGTCTATCATGGCCAGGAAACCATGAGCTGGAGACAATTGGTAACAGTACAGCCACAGTCAAGGCACAGAGAATGAAGCATGCCTTCAGGCACTTCCCCTTTTTTATTCAGCTTGTGGGATGGTGCCTTGTAAGATCAGGCTAACCTCATCTAGATGGTCCCTTGTAAGAATGCCAGAGAACTTTCTCTTAGGTGGTTTTAGATCCTGTTGCATTGATAACCATCCACCGAAGTCAGAGACACAGGCTTGATTTTAACACAGGTGGAAATTTGATCTTGTTATGAAAGCAGATATTTCTTCTTCAGAGATGAGGAAGAGGATCGGTCTAGAAAGAGGAGCTATGGAGAAACTTTCAAGGTGGGGCAAGAAAGTTGAAGACGGGACATGTGACAACTTCCGTCCTCAAGGTCTAGGGAGAAGAGTTTGGAGTGAAATGTAGGAAGATGCTCCAATTCATCAGTTCTCTGTTGCGGAAAACAAAGTACCCGAGAAAAACAGCTTAAAGAAGAAAATTGGTTTTGGTTAATGGTGTTGGAGGCTTCAACCCAAACCCATGTTGGTTGGTTCTGTTGTTTGGGGCCTATTGTGAGGTGTGTTCAGTGGAGCCACGCTGCTCCCATCATGTGACAGGGAAGTGAGGAGGGGGGAGGATGTATCAGATCAAATCTTTAACACATGGCCCTTGGGATATTCCAGATCCGAGCCATATTTATCAAGGCTCAGCTGTTTAAGGTGACCGAATATGGGATGAGAGGCAAAGAGCAGAGAGGTATGGGGATCACTGGACGTGGAGTCCAAAGAGGCATGCTTTGGGCTAATCTGTGTCCATGGCAGTTCCACACAGTATGAAGGTGTGACTTTTCCCCCCTGCAGATAGAAGGGGGATGGGGTGGCTGAGTTGGCCCAGTGGGTTTGCACAAGGCACAGGGTCTGGCAGAAGTGCTGCCTGTTGAGAAGGTGTGAATGGGAGAGACACATGGAGGGGATAGAGAAAATGAAGATTGGCCAGAGAGAAAATCCCTTCCCACTACTGTTGAGTACCCAGAGTATGACCAGAAACTTCTAAGGAAGGACATTGGAGATCGACCTTTAAATCTCACCAGCCAAGCCAAGGTATCCGTATGGATAACGGTATGGCAGGACTGTCTGAATTTTACCCAAATTGTGATTTTAATTGCAGTCCATTATCACTGTATTCTCAACACTGCTGCCCTGGTGGTGACGGGAGGGACATTGGCAACTTTCAGTGGCAGTGACCAAATGCCTGATAAAGCAGCTTAAGATAACAGACATCCATTTTGGCTCATGTTTTAGGGGATACAGTCCATCATGCCAGGTGTGTGGTGACAGGAACTTAGGGAACTTGTTCCCATCTATTGCCAGCCTGGAGCCAGAGAGCCTGGGCAGCAAGTGGGTCTTGGCTATCACCCTTAAAGTCTGCCCTTACCTAGTGATCTCTCTCCAACCATATCTTTCACAACTTCCTCAAATGACACCATTAGCAGGGTACTAAGTGTTCAAGCATATGTCTGTGGGGGACATTTTATAGATCTTAACTGGAAGCTTTGACTTTTCCTAGTTTTCTATCTGTCTGTCCTGAATGTCAAAGAGATGCAAGTGAAACATTTACAAGGAGATGCCACCACAAGGGGTGGTCCAGGGTTTCCTTTCCTTCCTTAGTTTCCATTCATCAGTGAAGGTGCTGGGAAATTGGACCATTTAGCTGAGTTGCTGATGGAGCGTTCAAGCAGGCTAGTCTGGGATCCATGGAGTCTGGACCATTATATGTGCAGGGTTGAGGCAGTCTCTCATCTGGGTAGAGAGGCTCCCTTCCCCTAGGATATGGTTCAGAATCTGACATTTTGAAGCTAGGTGGTATAATGAACGGAACCTCTGGGGTCCAGCAGCTGCCCTGTGCCCCTCTTCCCTGCCCCAGGTCAGGTGTCATTGACTTAGTGTGTTGAAGGTAGTGTCTGTAAGCTTTCTCTAGGCTAAAATTTCTGTCTTCTCTCCTATGAGCAACTCATGCTTAAGATGTGGGCAGTTATGCTATACTTCCTCAAGGCTGGACTACAGACATAATTACTTGGAATTCTTCCATGTCAGGATTTGCTTCTTTTATTTGTTTATTTAGTCACTTCTTTCTTTGGCTTTTTGAGAAAGGGTTTCTTGTAGCCCAGGATGACTTTGAACTCACATGTAGTCAAGGTTGACTTTGAACCTCTGTTCCAGTGTTTCCAATGTTCAGGTTACAGATGTGTACTACCACGTCTGGTTTGATTATTTCTTTGTATCATTATATATTTATGGATTTTTAATTTATGCTTTGGATTAAAATCCAATTCTACTCATTTTATTTTGTTTCTTAAATTACTTCACTTGGTACCTACTGGGAATTCTTTCTGTTGACTTATTTCTCTTCTACGTGCGTGCGTGCGTGTGTGTGTGTGTGTGTGTGTGTGTGTGTGTGTGTGTGTGTGTGTGCGTGCGCGCGCGCGCGTGTGTGTGTGTGTGTGTGTGTGTGTGTGTGTGTGTGTTTGACTTTTCTTTCTAGTGCTATAGGGTACTCCATACTCACTTTGTATTTTCTCTGCCCCAGTTTCAACCATTTTGCCAAAGAATCCTGGGGAAATTCTCTTGTTGGAAAACATTTTGAGAAACCCAGATTTGGGTGTTATGTGGTCTTGTTGCCTGTGTGTGAATAAATGCATTCACTTACATGTTTATTAAGCTACACATGAATTCATATTATGGCTGAACTCTGATCACTATCACATAGATATTCTAGACTTCTATTATGACTTATGTGTGAGTTTCCTGGCTCCAGACATCTGCCATCCATTGTCGTGGTGGTAGGCTTTCAGGGTTGTGAACATCATAGGAAGCATTTAGTTACAGCCTGGCTTCACAGGTCCCTTAGCCCACCCTGCCCCTCCCTGCCCCTCAGTCAAATTCTTCTGTGCTCTTAGAATCTGCAATTCGTCTGGACTATCCTCAACTTCTAATGTTTTATTTACTTGTTTTTGATCTTTTTTTATTTTTATAAAATAAAGTCTTTTTTTCCCATGTATTCTCCTGCTCCCTCTCCTTTCCCCCTCCCAACCCCTCCCGGTCAGCCTTCAGCCTCCCTCCTCCCCATCCCCTCCCCAGAAAGAGCAAGAAGTCCCAAGGTGTACATTTTATTTTTTCTCTGTGCCATAAGCTCCTTTTGTGTATCTGTTGATGTAGTATCAGACGGGATAGCTCCCCAATCCTAGATACCACGTGCTTCTCCTAGGCACCCTTCCTTCTCCAAACCCTTTCAACCCTCACCTGATTACACGGAGCTGCACTTCCAGGATGCCCTTCTGATCCAACTATGCTGCACTTGGCCTTTCAAAATTAGCTGCTTTCACTGAACAGTGTCCTTGAAAATTCCACCATCTGTCAAGGCTTTCCCTATGCTCATATTTTCAAATTGTTTGTGTAAACACCTAGAACACACTAACCGGTTGGTTATACTGGGCCAACAAACTCAAGGAACCACCCCTGCCTCTGCCTCTCCAGGGCTAGGGTTACAGGCTCACGCTGCTGTCTCCAGCTTTTTACATGGGGGATAGACATTATGCTCCTTCCAACACAGAGACAAAGCAACAGGAGAGGTCCTTGTGCTTTACAGTGTTTTGAGGCCATGGCAGATAAATGCTAGGTTCCCGGCCACAGTGGAGACTTTTCTTGGAACTCTGAAAGGAATTCATTTTCCTGGGAGTGATCTGGCTTTCTGCCTCTCTGTGTGGTGGGCTGGAGGCCTGGGCATTCAGTACAGGGGGATGTAAGGATGCTAATGAGGGGCTGGAGATACAGAAGTTTGAACACTTGTTCCAGGATGCTCAGCCAAGTGGGGCTAGGCATCCTGATGGCATCCTGATGCTGGAGGATAGAGACAGGCCCAGCCATTCTGAGCCATTAGAACGGGTGGCTTTATTTAATTACCTATTTCTGATTTGACTTATTTAAAAAAAATGATACAAAGCAGGGGATGTACTCACTCATTAGTGGTCTCTAAACAAACAAACAAGAAAAAAAGCCAAGCATGCCCAAGTGGCAAACCACAACCACTGAAAAGCTTGGGATCAGAAACACCCTGGACTGACCCTTTGGATCCCACTCCAACTATAGGAACACCTGACTCACTCTTGAGGGAGGGGGGACAAAACTGGATTTGCCAGGAGTGGAGACTGACCCAAGCATTATTGGGTCAGTGGGATCATAGGACTGTCTGCTCCCTGCCAAGGAAGGGGGTGGGGAGTTGTGGAGAAGAAAAAAATAACCTGATGTGGTGGGAGGGGGAAGGGACCTTGAATAAGGATATACAGGGATGGAAAAAAAAATTCAGAGGGAAAGCTGAACACAAAGTAAATATATGTGTAGCAATCTTATTTGCATTATCACCCTTGATAAGTCATGCTTATGATTTGTATCTTCTTTATAGTTATTGTTAACTTCTCAGCATTTTAAATTCATTTTACTGTTTTTCTTGATAAATACAAAATAAATAAAGAAAAATCATACATAATGAATGGCCCCTTTGGAAAGAAAAGTATCTCCCTTTGCCCCTTTCTCTATCTTGTGCAGTGGTTAAAAACTTTCCCAAACCATCTTGGACTGTTTGTTCTTTGCTCACGTATCTTCAGTATCTTCCACACACTCTCCAGTACCAAATTCTTATTCCTCTCAGGAAGTTTGCAAATGAAGGGGTAGATTCCCCTGGAAGAACATGAAAATGGAGACATAATGAAATATTTGTTTACGTGGGTAGGAAACCCTGAACATGATGCTTGGGGGATACTGTGGGCATGGGCTATCCGCAGCTCACATTGACTTGTTGCTCAATGTTCATTTTAAGTTTTTATTTGGGGATATGTGTGAGGGGCTTGGGGGAGATGGTGAATATTTTTCTCCATGCTTGATATTGATATTTCTTTGTTTAGTGACTGACTGTTCCTTTTATACTTTTGAGACTTTTATTTGCTAAGTGCTTTTTAGTTACTTTTTCAGCTGTGGTGATAAAATACCTCAACAAAAGCAAGTCAGAGGAAATGGCTTATTTGGGATTACAATTTGAGGGTGTTCCCCATGGCAGGGAAGTTGCAGGACATTGAGGCACCTGGTCCTATTGCACCACATTTAGGAAGCAGAGCATGATACATGCTTGTGCTCAGGCGGCTCCTGCCTTTTATGCATCCCAAGCCCCAAGCCCAGGAAACCACACTGCCTTCTTTATAGCCATTCTGCCCACCTTAGTCAGCCAACTCAAGATGACCCCTAACAGGTACATCTCATCTAAATAACCCCTCCCAGGTGTCTTCCAGGTGATTTCAGATGCTGTCACGTTGACAGTCAATGCCATCACACCAAGCTCTTTGCATCATACCCGCACCCCCTGACATGGAGTGCCAGTGTATCCCACTGTCAAGGTGTCGGTGCAGGTGATGCTCCTCAGGCCTTTGCCAGGCCAGCATAGCAGCGAGAATAGCTCTTATGCTTCAAAGAAAAGCTGCAACTTTTAATTTAGAAGGTAAAACTTGATTCTGGTTCGGGGAATGGGGCAGGAGAATGAGCAATAAAAGTATACATATTCCTACATTTTCAGTTGCTTTGTGCCCAAGAACTTAAAACAGCTTGTTTTCTTAGGTTAATGGAATGATCACTTTTGTTGTGTTTCACTAGGGCTTACAAGGTTGAGTAAATGCTTACACACACACACACACACACACACACACACACACACCACACACACACAGACACCCCCCCACACACACACACCCCACGGACACATGCGTGCCATTCTTTTCCTAAGCATAGTTGTGTTATTTTCTTCCACTCTCTAAAAGTTAATTTCCAGGAATCAAGGAAAGAACACCATGAAATAGACTCGGCAAGCATAAAAGTGTTGCTACTTTTCTTCCGTGGCATGCCTTGCTGCCTTTGCCTCCCGTTGGTAGGAATGACAACAATAGAGATGGGGGCTGCAGTCCAGGGGCTATGAAACCTGCCCTTGGCCTTGATGAAGCTAGGCCATCTTTGCTTGATAACTGGGTGGGAATACCTCTCCCTGCTGCGTGCTTGGTTTCCTGCCAGCCCTACAAGGCCTGAGTTCATAGTGACTTCAGTCTTGAAGTTGAATTTAGGACACTGAAATGCCATTTAAAGGGCACAGATGGGAGATGTTTCATTCTGAGCTGTTAACATCATTTCCATCACCAGCACCTGGCAGGCAGTGCCGACTCACCAGTGCTAAGCGCATGACTGAGATCTTTCCATACGTCATCACATCATCAAACTTGACCCCTGGAGGACCAGAGGAAACGCTAGAGTTCCTGAATCAGTGGGCAGGGTCTTAAGAATTTGCATTTCTCATGAGTTCCTTGGGCAGGCTAATGCTTAATGTTTAAATTAATCTGTGTAATAATCCCTAGGAAGCAGGGAATGTGGTCAAGGGACTTGGAGCCCAAACTCTTGTCTGTTCACCACAGCATAGTTACTTTATCTAAGGAAGTAGGAAGAACCTAAGGAAGCAGGGGTGGGGGGGGAGAGGGAGAGGTGTGGGGGAGGGGGGCAGAGGTGTAACGAGCTGTGGAGGGCTGATGAGGTTTGGAAGTTAGGCAGAGGCCTAGAAGAGCTGAGGGGACCTATGTGAAGGACCAGCCTGAGAGCATGCTGCAGATAGCATGGGGACCCTGGCTGCTCAGGAGGAAGCCTCTAGGACAGCACGGAAGGGGTTAAAGAAATCTGCTCTGTGGATCATTCTCTCCATACCCAGCCATCTTTTCTATTAACATATCATGGCTCTATGTGGAAAACTGTCTACACTGAGGCTGTTTATGGGAGAGCCTGTCTACATCACAGCTGTGTGTGGGATCTCCTCAGGCCATGGTAATGCTTGTAAGAGAGTCTTTACATTGCCATGACTGTATGAGTCCTACCCTGCCCACAGTAACATCTGTGAGTGGCACTCTCTCTTCTGTGACTGTGTGACACTCTCTCTCTCTCTCTCTCTCTCTCTCTCTCTCTCTCTCTCTGTTGTGACTGTATTAGTGACTTTCTCTGACTCTGTGAATGGTGTTCTGTCTGTCTGTCTCTCTGGAGCATTGGCGATATAGAGCTATGTCCAGTGAGATTGTAGATAGGTGGTCCCCTTGGCCAAATTTTACTGACTTTTTTTGATGGCACAAATAGTATTTGAAAAATATTCAAAATATTTTAAAACACAAGCATTTTCATAATAAATCATCTTGTGTCAGCTTTTCTTGAAAAATAGGAAGCTCTGATTTAGAGGCATGAAGCTGCCCCAGAGAAAGGGCCAAGCCCCTGGTCATGACACCTTAGCAGGTCTTGGGGCTCTGGAATGTACTGTCACTGGCTTAGAAAGTTCTAGACTTGGAACACCTTCCACTAGGTTGAGTGACTGGGGTTTTCTGAAGTGTCCCTTTTACCTGTCAGCTGTGTGTGTGTACTAGGACTGCGGTGGATGGGTTCTTGGAACAACCACTTCCTGGTAATCCATGGACTTTGAAGAAAATCTTCCCGGCACCTTCTGTGATAATTTAAACCATTTCTCTCTTTCTAAAAAAAAAAAAACATAATGTGTTTTTAAAATGTGATTTTATAAATTATTATTTTACAAGGGCCACGTTGTCTGCATGGTGCTTTACAGGGTATATCTGGCCACAGCTGGAGCACTTCTGGGTGTTTTATGGCAAATTATTCTCAGATTACCCTTTAATGCGGGAAGGGCTGCCTGTTGTCTGAGCTCTCCGGGTCATATGGAAACCCCAGCCTTGATACAAAACAGCTGTATGGGTTCCAAGGCAGAGCATTTCAGGTGGAGACAGAAGGGAAAAGATTTTCATAGCTGGTGGGAGTTTGGAAAATGTTTAAGTTACTCTTTTCTTGCCATTAAAATGTGATTTAATTTTGTTACCAACCAATTGTGTAAATCTGAGAGAAGTGTGGTGAGAGGGGTCTGTTAAGAGTTCTCTGGCAACACTTAGAGTGTGTCCTGAGGGGATGCTCCCCAGGGAGGCCAGCACAAAACTCCTGCTGACCTCGCTGTCCCTGGGCCTCAGTCCGGCTGGGCCAGGGTCAGGGGGCCAACCCACAGGCCTCCCTCCCCTTTCTCCTCTGGGCCTCTACTGAGACCAGCAACAAAGTAACCAATTGTCTGAGGCATCTCCTTGTCTGAGGGGCTCCAGGAGCCTTTCTGAATGCCTGAGTGTATCCATGCATGTTGGTGTATACGTATGTATGTACCTATGTGTGGATGCACACATGTGATGGTTCTTGCCCACATCTGCATGTAGCATTTGTGCAAACGCATGCATTCACACACATATACATTTGAGCAAGCATACACACACACACACACACACACATATATATATATGGTGAAGATATGTGTGGATGTATATACATGTATATGTGTGTACATGTATGTGAATAGATGTGTCCTTATGTACACTAGTGCATTTGTGTGTGAATGTGTGTTTGTCTACATGTCTGCATGTGCACATGTGTGTGAGTGCATGAGATGCATGCAACCTGCTTAAAGTGTTTCTGAGTCCCTGGTGCATCTAAGCAAAACCAGTGGTCTCAGAATGGCGGCTCCTGAAGCTGAGTCAACAGAGGCTCTGGCTCACTTCTCAGCAGGTTGCGAAGCTGCCTTTATGTGGTGTTCTCTCTGGAATGGAAAGCTTAGAGCTCTTTCTGCTCACTTGCTTTCCCTCAGGGAAGTGGAGAGAGCAGGCATAAGCAGTCTCCTCACGTAGCTCTTTGCCTACAGTGCCTCATTGACCTGTTCTGACCTGGGCTTCCAAGGCTAGACCCTCCAGAGATGGACTGCTTCCTTCCTGTTCCTTCCCAGGGCTGCCTGACTAGATCCAGGACATTCTGTGAACCACTGTGAGATGTCCTGTCCTCATCAACATCGAATTAGTCTCCACTGAGCCACAGAGCTCTTTCCAGTATCTTATCCTAACATAGGCTGTTTTTAGAGGTCTGTGGGGGACAGCGGCTGGGCCAGCTTTGGGTATATGCCAGTCTGATGTGCTCTTTAGGGATCAAAGTTTCTTCTTTAATAGCGTTGTCCTAAAAATGACAATAAAACACATTTGATTCTGAAGCTGGGAAGAGCGGAGGAAAATGCTTGAATTCCAGCTGCCATGTAAGAGCGGTCCACTTCTTTCCTTTCTTGTGCGTGGTGTTGCCCCCACCCCTTCCTCTGTGCTCCCTGCAAGGGTTTATCTTCCAGCTGTGGAAAAGCTACCAATTAAACTTTACTCCAAAGCTTATCAAAATATTCAGTCAGTAAAGTTATCTTATAATTAGCTGAACTGTAATCCAGGAGTCTTTAACCGCAGGAAATGTAACGTGACCCAGTGTGTGGAGTGTGAAAGTTGCTCATCCCCACCTTGGCTTCGGTCGCTCCCTTTCATTCTTTCCTCAGCCATTTCCTCCTTGATCTGTGTGATCTTAATGGTCCCCAAGGCCTCAGAGAAAATACACGGCAAGTTTGGCTGAGGTAGATAATGGAATAAACTCAGTTAAATGTAATATAGGATTAACTTGATTTTTAATATTTTACACATATATATTTATATACTCCTTGTATGCATGTGTTCATGTATGTGTGTGTACATTTGTTGAGGGATGTGCATGTGTGTGAAGACCAGGAGACAGGTGCTGTTCACCTGTTTTATCTACCTACTTACCTACCTACATATCTATCTATCCATCCATCAATCCATCCATCCATCCATCCATCCATCTATCTATCTATCTATCTATCTATCTATCTATCTATCTATCTATCTGGTGGGGTCTTTCTCAGACCTGAAACTCACCATGTATGGTAGGCTCATTGAGTCTCCAGAATCTGCCTGCCTACTTCTTCCTGGCTAGGTTTACAAGCTCCTGTTACCATGTCCAGTTTTGGTAGTGTGATTTCAAATGGGGTATGAACTCAAGTCCACCTGCTTGCAAGACAAGCAGTGTATCAACCAAGCCATCTTCTTAGTCCCTGCATGCACTTTTCTTTTTCCTGTAAACATATGCCTACTTCCCTGGGTTAGCTGATGTCGTGTCATGATTGAGTCTGTACTTTGGATGACTGTGGTATTACTCTGAATTATTCTGGAGATGCATTGTTCTAACGATATCCAGGGGATTCTGCAGTGTGGCCAGCTGGTCAGCAACTGGGTTTCTTGTCTCAATTATTTGGGTTTGCTCTCTTTCCCCTTCTCTCTTCTCCACTCGTTCAATGATCCCATGGCCTGGAGTTACCTGCAGACATCTTGCACTAAATGTGGCAGCATCGGACATGCCATATGTCACCATCCCACTACACTCTTCCCTAACTCTCCCGGGGGAAAGCAAGGAAATGTGGATGGTGTTTGGGGAACTTAAGGTACAGAGACAATATTATAGGTGGTCCTTAGGTTCTTAGTTGCTGTGAGCATCTTAAACTGTTATGCCATGGCTGGGGACAAGAAGGCTCAGGAACGTAATAGGTTCACTGGATAATAATTGCCATCTTTTCTATAATGAAGTACTTCCAAAGTTCTCAAAACAAATTGCAAATTAAGTTTTGGGATGTACTAACATTGTCATAGATGGGCATTTCAGATAGTACTAGTACAATGAGTTTTCTGTATTTGTCAGAGAGTAGGCACATGCATTTATACAGCTATAAACACAAATGTAGAAAACTTCTTTATCCTTACATTCTCCTCGAGAGGAAACAATGGTTCTGCTCCTTTTTAAAATTAAGAGACTGACATCAGGAGCCTCCATAACTTGCTGTTGCAACTGAACTTGGCCAGCTAGCCTGACAATTTTGTCATCCACTGTTCACCTTGTATAAACTAGCCAAGAGTTATACCTTAGGATTTTGACCATGAATATTTGAGAAGTTTCTGTGATATTGCTACAGAAGAAAGAGGAAATCACAGAGTTTCATCTCAGTCTCCTGTTGCTGGTGTCACATGTACCATCTCTTGAAGTTACACTTGTGATTTGGGCTTGATTTCTCTACTGTTTTAGAATGAGGCTTGACTGGCCTTGAGCTGATGGGATCCCAGTAAAGGCTCAGCTAATCCCAGGGAAGCTCTGGTCCCGGTGTTCAATCCCTTGGTGATCTGGGGTCTGTGTGACTCTCTTGTGGAAGGAGTGACAAAAGAACCCACTCCTGGATTTGCTGCCCTGATGCAAACCATGGTGTCAGCTGCATGCAGTCATCCCATCCTTCCGCTGCTGTCCCAAGAGCCCAACCCTGCAAGTCGCTCCTAACTAAGGGTGCTTTCTATCTGATCCGCAATGCAATGTTCTTGGCCTTCTAAAGGCCTTCTCAAATATGATGATGATCCTTTAAAAGCAAAGTTGAAATCAAGGCGCTACCATTAAAGCTATTATTTGTGAAATAGGAAATATTTTATGATTTGCTTTTATTACGTGTATGAATGTTTGTTTGCTTATGTATATATGTGCATCATATATGTAACTACTGCTCACAAAGGCTGGGAAAAAAAAACAAAAAAAACCAAAAACCAAACACCAGATGCCTTGGAACTGGCGTTACAGCTGGTTGTAAGCCACCATGTTGATGCTGAGAAATCTGTCAGAACAGCCAATGCTCTGAACCACTGAGTCATCTCTCCAGCCCAGACATTAGGAAATGTTTAAAAATAATTGACCATATTGAATTGATTTTCTTGTGAATTCAGCATGTTCTTTATATTATTTAATTTGTATTTTTTTTCTTAATTACAGCTTGGCCTGACGATAGCCATTTGCTATAGCCACAGGTAAAACTTTAAAATCTTTTTTAAAAGAAATATGTGTTTGTGGTTTCGAGGTTTTGGTTTTCTTAGGTCCTGAAGGATTTTGAAGTTTGTGTTTTGCTTTGGTTTCTTTTTTTGGTGGTTGCTTCTCCATGATCTGGATGGCACAATTAAAATTGTGGTTTGGAGGAATATTCAATGGTGGTGGAGAGGTGTTAGTTTTTGCTTATGTGTCTCAAGTTGGCCTCAATCTGGCCATCCCGCCTCAGCCTCCCTAGCACTGCGATCCCAGGATCCCACTGCAGTGCTCCATTCCCTGTCAGTGCTGTTGAGAGACAGTCTCCTTGTAGCTCAGCTTGACCAATGATCCTCCTGCCTCAGCTTTCCAAGTGCTAAGATCACAGGTATGATGACTGTGTCCAGCAACATTTTTCTGAATGACACAAACATGAGACACTCCATGTTAGGGCACAGATGTGATTTCCGTGTAGCGTGTTGAGCCTGAGTCTGAGAACTGAAGTTAGGGATTTTTCCTCACCTGTTTGTGAAGCCCTTTCCTCACACCAATCCGCCTCTCCCCTCCTGCCTTACTGTGCTTGGCAGTAGCAAAGTACCTCTGTTTTGTCTTGTTTCATGATTCCCACCTTGGTGCCAATTGCATCATGTCAGAAAAAACAAAAACAAAAACAAACCACATTTTTTGCAGTATTGTCCTATGAATGTTTGTTTCCAGCATAATCTTTCCTACTTGTGTGCATCAATACATATTTGCTGAATGAATTAAAGTGGAGGGGTTGATAGGCAGCGCCTTTTGGGTCTCATGCACATGTGTTCACAGCTTCCCTAATGCGCCACCCTCAGCTCAAAGGCTTGTAGCTCATGTTTATCTGGTCATCTCTCTACAAACAACCCAAAGGAATATCAGGTGTCAAGCAAATTCTTTTATCCTAAAAATACTTGTTACAAGTTGTATGAACAGTTTTGATCTAAGTGTGGGACTCAGACCGTTGCTGAACACAGAACAGGTATGAACAGGAAAAAGGCTGGAGTGGACTGGAACTTCTTGGAATTCATGTGTGAGAAGAAGGTGTTTTAGGAGACATGTCTGGAACAGCTAGAAGAAGGCTTTCCCAGACAGGTTCATGGCCGTGCAGATGAAAAGAAACATCTTCCCTGTGTCTGTCACATAGGCTCATGGCTGAGGTTCCACAACAGAAGGCAGATCGCAAGAGGACAATATACATGATCATCGGCAAGTTTTATATAAGTAGGAGTTTTCATAAGGAAACAAAGATCTAAAGTGAAGAAGTGGGATTGGACAGGGGTCTAAGCTAGACCGGTGGTGATTCTCAACCTGGGGTCCTGATTCCCACATACAGCCCGCATATCAGACGTTTACATTACGATTCACAACAGTAGCAAAATTAGTTATGAAGTAATCTTATGGTTGGGCTCAGCACAACACGAGGAACTGTATTGAAGGGCTGCAGCGTTAGGAAGGTTGAGAACCACTGCCGTAGTGGAAATAAACTGATGGACCTTTTTGCTCAGATCTTTGCTGTGCTCTGGTGCCTTCTGAGGTCAAGATGCTCCTTTGAGAATTAGGACTATGACTGATTTGATGATCTCTTCTGTGACTTTCCCATGCCAGGTGCTGTATTTCAGAGCAACAAGTCCTGAACCCTGTCTCTTGCCTGTGTGTTTCTGTGTGTGTGAATGGTGTTTGGATGGTGCGTGCACATATAGAAACACTGTCCTGAAGAAGCTGTCCTCTCATCTGCACAGCTAGGCTGTTCCAGCTGATGGGATGCATCTCACTGTGCCTAAGACACATGGCATGCACCACACTGCGTTTTAGGCCATAAAGTTAGTGAGGTGCTGGGTGGATTGTATGGGGGCAGGGTTTGGAAATACCAAGTGCTGGTGCATGCCTTTCATCCTAGAAGTTGGGAGGCAAAAGCACATGAATATCTGTGAGTTGGAGGCCAGTTTGGCCTACAAAGAGAATCCCTGGACAGCCATGTCTGATATACAGAGAAAGCCTGTCTCGGAAAACAAAACGAAACAGACCATGAATGTTCTAAATGTATACTGCTCTAGAATGAGGTAGGTGTGTGTGAGAAACAGAGATAGAGACAGGGATGGAGAGACAGAGACAGAGACACAGATTGGCAGGCAGAAAAAAAAAAGACTGTGTCTTACATTTCTTCTCTCAAGTACTACCACATTCACTTAGAATCTGAATTTTCCAAAGACGGTGTTTTATTCTGTTGCTGTGATAATATATCCTGACAAACCCCCCCGAAAAAGGATTTGTCTTAGTTCTCAGGTCCAGGTTACAGTCTGTTATCGCAGGGGAGTTTTAAGGCTGGATGGGCTTAATGTGTCACATCACATCCACAGTCAAAAGCAGAGAGGGATGGGTATATGTGTGCTTATGTTTAGGCGGCTTTCTCTCCTCTATACAATTCAGGACCTCAGACCAAGGAATGGTGCCACCTGCTTGTAGGCTGGATCTTCCCACATCAGTGAAGACAATCAAGAAACTTTAGTCTTGATCAACCTGAGGCCACACTTACAGCATTTATTCCAGTTCCCATGGCTTCCTGCTATCACCTATCTCTTATTTATTTGACTGGTGTATTTGATAGATTTTAGGTTTTGAACAAGCAATGGTAATGGCTTATCTCTGCTTCATGGACTCTGGAGCCTCTGCTGGATGACTTGTGGGCTGGGAGCCCTGTTATCTGAACACTGGGATTTGCTTCTCTGGAGAGAGGTGCCAGCTGAGGTGTTTGCCATGATATTTTGTCACAGCAGCATGCATGAAGCCAGCACACACTCTGGAAAATCCAGTCTGCCATAGAGTCTCAGTGAATGAGGGAAGAAATGTAAGACAGCATCTCTTCTCCAAAGCGCTTGCCAGAAGATGCCCAAAGGTACTGGTGAGGCTCAGGAACAGATGCAAATCTCAGAAGCAGGAAGGGAGCCAAGGGAGCCGTGCAGAGAAAGGGCCTCCCAACGGTCCTTGTTCCCTTAAACCAAGAAGCAAGACGCAGGCTGGTCATGTGGATCCTGTAGAATGCATGTTTTTTAAATTATTGTTTAGTGTTTATTTGGAAGAGAGACATTGGTGTAGGATCAAAGGTGTCATATGAATTCTGGTTGTTTCCAATTGCCCCTGCAGTTTTAATGGTTCCATCTTGAAACCAAACTTGGACTTGAATCCTTCCTCCCTCCCCCCTTCCTTCCTTCCTCTCCTCCTTCCCCTCCCTCCCTTCCTCCCTTCTTTCCTTTCCTTTTTTTTTTTACACCCTGACTGCACTTTTCTTTCTCTGCTCTCCTCCCCTCCCCCCCCCACTTCTCCATTTCTTTTCAGAAAAGGGCAGGCCTCCCATGGATATCAACCGGTCATTGTATACCAAGTTGCAGTGAGACTAGGCACCTCCTCTCCTATTAAGGATGGATGAAGCAACTCAGTAGGAAGTAAAGGTCCCAAAAGCAGACAACAGAGTCAGAGACAGCCCCTAGCAATGTTAGGAGCCCCACAAGAAGACCAAGCTACGCAACTGTAACATATATGCAGAGCGTCTAGGTTAGTCCCATGCAGGCTCCCTGGCTGTCACTTCAGTCTCTATGAGCCCAGGTTAGTTGGTCCTGTGGGGTTTCTTGTGGTGTCCTTGACCCCTCTGGCTACTGCACCCCTTCCTCCTCCTCTTCCACAGGATTCCCTGAGCTCCTCCTAATGTTTGGCTATGAGTCTGCATCTTTCTCCATCAGTTGCTGGGTGAAGCCTCTCTGATGACAATTGGATCAGGTACCAGTCTATAAGTATAGTAAACTATCTTTAGGAATCATTTCATTGGCTTTTTTTTTTTTTTTTTTTTTTTCCAATTGTGTTTGGTTCTGTCCTAGGTCTCTGGGGTATCCTGCCTCTGGGTCCTGGCCCTCAGGGAGGAGCTCCCTCTCATGGTACATGTCTCAAGCTGGGCCAGTCATTAGTTGGTCACTCCCACAATTTCTGTGCCACCTTTACCCAGCATATCTTGTGGACAGGACAAACCGTAGGCTGATGGTTTTGTGGCTGGTCACCCTCATAGATTCCTTGGAGTTTCTATTACACTAGATTTCTAGCTTGTCTCTAAGATGTCCCCAGCCTCCCAATTCCAGTTGTTCCCCCCCATCTCCCCCCACCTGATCCCTCTTGTTCCTATTCCACCTTCCCATCCAGGACCCCCTTCCCCACATCCACTGGTGATGTCTGTTTAATTTCCCCTTCACAGTGAGATTCATGCAGGGAGGAAGTCTGAGAACTGGCACATAGGAGCATAGTTCTTCAGGGCCCAGGCCCAACCAAACATTAAAGCAGCATGCCCGCAGCTGCCCTCCATGTCCTCAGGAGATGTCCTGGCAAATGTGGCTTCCCTTGTTTGTGCTATGTTTCTAGAGATATTGCCTATAGGCTGCTCTGTATTCTGTTTTGGCTCCAAGGAGGTAGAGTTCTGTCAAGTTATTAAAATGCAGCAAAACCCAACCAGCTGGCCAACAAACCAATGCTAAACTAGCCGGATATGCTACAACAGAGAGACTAGAGCCAGAGGAGAAGAATGACATCTGCTGAGACTCGCTTGCAATTTCCAAGGTCAGAGGCTCCTTACCTTGGGTCTAAGGATCTGAGATGGAGTGGTGATTACATAAGCCAGCAGATGCAAAAGGCTGAGGAAGCATTTGACATCACCTGTCCAGGAGCCAGGAGATCACAGGACCATGAGTGCATGCCTGATAGTTTTTAGTCCACACTACTATCTTTAAACCTTTGCATTCCATCAAACTGTAGCAGTGTGCCCATTAAATAGTAAAACCTTCTCCCATTCCTTCCTCTTTACAGCTATGGCAGCCATGTGTTGCTTTCTGTTTAGTGAATTAAGTCCTCTGGGAACCTTGTATTAGTAGAATCAGATTGTATTAGTCTTTTTATATCTATCTTATTTTACTTAGCATAGTGTCAAGACATTACTGGATGTAGCATGTGCCAGGGTTTCCTTCTTCATTAAGGCCAGTATTCCTCCGTATATTTCTGCCTATTCATTCATCCATCAGGGGATTCGTGGGTTGTGTCTACCTTTCAGTTACAATGGATATTGTTGTTATACACACAGTGCACAAATGTCTGGCCCTTGCTTCCACATCTTTTGAACTTATATCAGAATTAGATTTCTAAATTGTGTAGCAATTCTAGATTTAATTATTTTGGAAAGTATTCAGTGTTTCCTTCTCATCCTTCCTGAAATGTCCACGCAGGGTTCCTTCAGAAACTCACAGCGGTGACTGAGAATTTCATTGTCATGTTTAGCAAAATACAGATACTATAGAATGAGAGTTTTCTGGGTCTTCTTTGTATGGACAGGAAGACTTGGGGAGGGGCAAGGTTTGGGTCTTATCACCGGACCTTTTTGAAATTTTCCACAGAAAAGCTAACATAGGAGCAATGAGGATGAGGGAAACGCAATGTATGTCTGCAGTGGATGGAGATGAGCTAAAGGATCTGGGGAAAGTGTGGTTCTGTAATGACCATGTGAAGGATGGCTTCCCTGTAGAGCAATGGACTGGAGGCTCCTTAAGGAGATGAATGTGAGCAGGAGATGAAGGGGTCAATCAAAGCATGGAACCTTGGTGGGTAGACAGCACTTCTCAGGCTGCTGTGGACAGAGGTGGACAAAGCTGTTCCGGAACAAGAGGGGACTCTGCGTAGTAAGTAAGTAAGGTGCTTGAGGCCCCCAAGCATACAGGGTGCTTTGTTATTAAATCTCTCCTATTAAAAAGAAGATGATGTTCAGGGTTAAGAACATCCCCCACAGCACACAGACATACACATATGCACACATTTACATTCATTTACATGTGTGACTACACACACACACACACACACACACACACACATATCACTCACTTTCACTTCTGTACCCATTCCTGTATATCCATCATTCCAGATCTGTTTGTGTGGCACAGGGGTACATATGTTATGCCATATAAGGTTGGTGCTGAGGTGTCGGGAAGTGGAGAAAAATGTAGCCATATTCAGGTAGCATAAATGTAGAAAGCAAGAAGGACACCTGTCTTGACTGATGGACATTAAACAACAGGTCTTGCTCACAGTTTCTTTATTATCATGGTGACTTAATTTATTTTTATAAAATCAAGTCTTTTTTTTTTTTCAGAGTGGAAAATTGTCTCTTTGATGCTCATTTCCCATTGTTTAGCTTGAGGTTTTGGGTGGAATCCACACAGTGTGACAACTGGGTAACCCCAAGAAGTACCCTTGGCAGATAACAGCTCTTGGGGCCCCACCACCCACGCAGCGGGGAACAATTTCCCCAGTGTGTGGGTGTTTCATTTTGTTCTTCCTCTGTAAGGTTGAAAGAATTTCACTCTTCCTCTGTCCTGATCCAGTGAAGCAGCCTGAAACAGCATGTTCCCTCATGGTGATTCCCTGGAAACTGGCTTAGAGATGGCACCTCATCTCTGGCTCTCACTCTGTGACACGGGAGCCACTATATGTGCCAGCAGTGTGGCATTTTTGTATGAACCTATTGCACTTATATTTCGAAAGCAGAAGATGACATTGGGGAAGGAGCCTGCAATAGAATGAGTTTGTTGGTTTGTTTTGTTGGTTTTCTTTCTTTCTTAGAAAAAGAAGAAAGCAAAATTTTCATCTGATACAAGTACAGGAAAGTCTACAGGGACATGAGTTTTAGATAAAACTGAACAATGATTCTTCCTGTATCCCCTGGCTTTCTATAGACCCTAAGAAAGGCCAGCTGACATGACATTGAGGCCAATGCCACATCAAGACATTGGAGCTATAGGTGGCAATTTTTTCAAAGGGTTTGGCATCTTCCAAGGTGTTCTGGCTAGTTTTAGGTCAACTTGAAACATGCTAAGAGAACTGAACATCAATTAATAAAATGCCTTCATAAGATCTAGCTGTAGGGAATTTTCTTAATTGGCTATTGTTGGAGGGGGCCCCACTCATTGTAGTTGGTACTATCCCTGGGCTGCTGGTCCTGGGTTCTATAAAAAACAAACAGGCCAAACAAGTCATGGGGACCAAGCCAGTAAGCAGCACCCCTTCATTGCCTCTGCATCAGCTCCTGCCTCAAGGTTTCCACCCTGTTTGAATTCCTGTTCTGACTTTTTTTAGTGAGCGATCATGGATAGGGGAGCCTACACCAAATAAACCTTTTCCTTACCAACTTCTTTTGGTTATGTGTTTCATCATAGCAATAGTAACCCAAACTAAGATACAAGGGCTATGGACTGGGGACAGGGAAGGCAGAACTGGGGTCTCATGGAAGTGAGGAGTGTCTGTGCCCAGTGTGGCCACCCTTCGATGAACATGCAAACCTGTTCTTGCTTTTGTTTTGAATGGCCTGACAAGAAGTAAAGGGGGCATGTACTCTTGTGTGTCACTTGGATTAGAATCAGAGTCTGAAGTTGGCAGATGAATCAGAAAGCTTATTAAATAGACAGGTGACATCAAGTAAATCATGAAATTGTCATCTTGAAATACAAAAGTAAAGACAAGACAAGAAACAGGGTCATTGGAGCCATTGGGTTCTGATTTCAAGTGCTGGCAAATACCTAGTAACTTCCATTTAGAGCAGGTTTGATCTTGTGGGGTCATCTGGGGGAGAATATTGTTCTCCAAATTTTGTAAAAATAAAAAAAAGCCTTTCTGCCCTTTTTTCTATTTTCAAGAAATAGTTGTTTCTGTCACTAGGGCTCTAGCCAACTGCTTTATCTGTCTCTTTCTCAAACTTCACAGTAAGGCTCTGACCAGATTTATACACAAGAGTTGCCAAGAATTATTCAGCTCTGATGGTAGAGTCTTAAAAGTCAAGCTATCTTTAGAAGGTTGCATTTTTATAACCTTCCTACAAAATATTATTTTCAAGGGGCAGACTGCAGATCTTCATGGAGTGTTCAAATCATGTGTTTTTACTTAAGTGTTTAGAGGGCTGTGGGTTATGTTGTTGGTATTTCATGGCAGAACTCAGTACAGCCTGGAGATGGGTCTAGGGAGTGACAGATGCTTTTCTAGCTAAATATCTTCTTGTGCCCCCCACCCCCAACCCCTGGCCTCGTCTTTTAGGAATCTTAACATCCAACCTCAAACCTGCTCATTGAGTGCCACACCACATCACAGGGTTGTCTCCAAAGGATCTTTTGCCCACTCACAAGGGATCTTCCTCAAATGCAGATCTCATCATACTTTTCTACCCAGAAGCCCCTGTGGGCTTCCAGGCCCAGAGTATGCAATCCAGATCCTGAGGGTGTGACTTGGGATTCATTCCTCATCCATCTCCTCTCAAGCCTCCTGTGTCCTCACACCCTTGGCCCTGTTATTTCACCAGTGGATTAGCCTCTCTCTTCTCTTCATCAGTGAACTCCCATTTCACTTCAGGCAGCCCCTTGGGATGTTGGAGTCTTTCTGAAGACTTGCCAAGAACCCTTCTCCTTTCAGTTAGCTCTAAGAGTGTTCCTCAAGACAGAGTCTCTGTGTCTACTTCCTGTCTTTATCTGGAAGTGTGAAGGACAGGTTATATTCTTGTCACTCTATTCCATATTATCCTCTTCCTAATTAGCACTCAACCTAGAGCTAAAGCTGTGGACAAAGGTGCTATGTTGGTGGGACTGAGAAAACTTAGATTTTCTCTTATAATCACTCCCTGAAAAAAGTGACCTTTCCCTTATTTTCAAAAGACTAAGATTATTATTTTTAAGGTTATCAATCTTAATTAATAATAATTACAATAACTGTTAATAATAATGATAACGTAACTATATTATTTTAAGATCATTATTTTGTCACTATGATAAAAAATACTCAAATGAAGCAACCAAAAGATTTATTTTTGGCTTACCGTTGGAGAGTACAGTCATCTGGGAAGGAAGTAGGATACAGGAAGGCATGATGGTAAGGGTATGAGGCAGAGAAAGGTGAGTACTGACATCCACATGGTCCTTTCTTTTTCCCAGTTTTATTCAGTCCCAAACCCCAGCCACCTCTGCTAGATGGTACCACCTACATCCAGGATAGGACTTACCTCTTAGCCAGTCCTTCCAAAGGCATTTCCGAAAGTATGCCTCAACAATTCCCTGGGCATTTTTAAATCTAACAAAGTTGAGAAACAAAATTAACTATCTCAAATCCACTGTCAATTTGGCACTCGAACACATGCCTTTAAACCATAACATTCTACCCCTAACACCTAAAGTCCATGTTCATCTCATAATGCAAAAGGCATTTAGTCCATCTCTAAGAATCCTTAGTCTAACTGTTCACAAGCTCAAATTCAGTGTCTTTCCTGAGATCCAAGCTAATCTCTTAACTTGGAGCCCCTTTAAAAACAAAAATGAAAATTACATACTTCCAATATAAATTGGTGCGGAGCAGACAGTGTTATTCTAAAATAGAAACAGAAGGATAACAAGGACTGACCAGACAAAAGTACAACCCAAACTAAGCAAAGAAAACACTAAACTCTGAAGCACTGTCCAGCATCTGAGGCTTGAGATGACACCATGTAGACACCAATGGGCTCCGGTAGCCTCACCTCTTCAGTCCCTGCTTCCCACCCCGCACTCAGTACCTGCAGCTTTCCTTGGAAAACATCCCACATTTCTGGCATCTCTAATATATTTGGGATCTCCATTGCAACCTAGGCTTCACCCTCATAGGTTTGTGCATAATTAACTCAGCAGCTATTTAGAGAATCTGACCCTGTTGGACATCACAGCACACTGAAGTTACTGTAGAACCTTGGTGCAAACTTAGCGACCCTCTCACTCTTGCAGATCAGATGCCCATGAAACCAGCACAATATGGATACCACCTCCAAGTTCTGTTTCCAGCTCAAGGGTGGTATGTCCTTCCCTTCTGTGGTGGCCTCTGTACACCTTGACAGCCGACTCTGAAAAAAATGCTCTCTAGGTGGTTGTTTTTAATCAAAATACTTCTTCATGGCCCTCTATGATCTTCTCAGCTTAAGCTCTTTCCTTTTAAAAAATTTACAAACTGAAACCTTTGGTGGGTGAGATCTCATCCTCAGATCAACTTTCCTACTACTCAGTGCAGAGTACGGGGTCTCCTTATGGTGCTAAGTCTTTATCTCAGCTGATTGGTCTACATCCACCTTCTCTATAAGGCCCAACTTGCTCACAACTTTCTCCAGCAAACTGCACTTTTTATGTTTCTTTTGTTTCTCACTGTAAATATGACTAATAACAGCGAGCAGTAACCATGCCATAGACAGTATATAACCAAATGCTTTGCCAGAATGTGACATGAATAGGCTTGCCGGAGTCTGGTGTCAGGGTAGGATTAAAGGACTGGTGGAAGACAGGCTCTCTGTTATTTAGGAAGAGGGAAGAGTGTGCACATGCACACACAGACATGTACACACGGACACACACAGATACACCGACACACACATACAAGCACATACACATGGACACATGCACATACAGACACACGGACACACACAGATACACAGACACACAGACACACACACAGACACGAACACACAGACACACAGAGACACAGACACACAGATACACAGACACACAAACACATACACCCAGTCACAGACACACACACAGACACGAACACACAGAGACACAGACACACACAGAGACACAGACACACACAGAGACACGAACACACACAGACACACAAACACATACACCCAGTCACAGACACACACACACAAACATGCACACATTTTCCTATTGTGCTGTCTGTTTGAAGATGCTGCCCACCTTAAGGGTAAGCCTACCTCTATTAGGGTAGCCCCGGGGGTTGCCCTCACAGACTCACAGACACACCCAATGATGAGTCTCCTGGGTGGTTCTAAATCCTATCAAGTTGACAGTAAAGATTACTCATCACAGTGCTCAAATCAAATTGATCAAAATTCAACATAACTCAAGTTAATATCCCAATATCTCTCATATAGAAATCAACAGGCCAATTACTAAACTCTTTTGTAAAGACAAAGATCTAGAATAACTATATTCATCAGATGTTTGTCATTGTGGCCAGATGTCTGACAGAAACAATGTAAAGAAAGGGAAGATTTCCTGTGGCTTACTGCTCCAGTCCATCATGGCCAATGTGTATGGTGGAGCCACATTCTCTCCCTCAAGGAAGCTCAGGGCAGAAGGTGTCTACACTCACAGCTTTTCTCCTTTCTTTTTGGTTTCATTTGGCTTCCTGCCTATGTCATGGTGCCTTCCGCAGCTCGAGGGATGTCTTATTCTAGGTTAATTCCCTTTGGAAATCACCATAGACTCTCTAGAAGACATATGCTTTATTAATCTCCTTCTGAACCCAATCAAGTGGATAACCAATATTAACCCATTATGCCAGCAATCTTAAAAACAAAACAAGACAGAATCATAAAGAGATTTATTTAAAAAGTGACTGTAATGTTATAGTAATCTGTTCAGTGTAGGATTGGTGAAAGGTCAGATAGTATATATGTACGTATGTAAATACACTCACACACACACACATCCATTACCCCATATCATCCCTAAAAATAAAACTTGAAGCTACTACACACCTGGAAAAGAATTAAGAGAAAAATCTTTGTGACCCTGTGCAAAGCACAGCTTTCTTCAGTCTTAAAAAATGTAGCATAAATGAAAACTTTGGAAAAGTAGATTTTTTTAATTAAATATAAGTGCTGCTTGAAAAAGCAGGGCTAGAAGAGGAAAAGACAATCCACAAATTGGGAGAAAAATATTTGCACAATGCACATCTGAAAAGAGACTTGGATCAAGAATGTATAAAAAACTGTCCAGCACTCTTTGACAAGAAAACAAAGGCGCCCAGCTTAATTTATGAACAGAAATCTTTGAACCATAAAGAGATGTTTGACACCATCAATTATTAAGGAAATGAAAATATACCGATTGTACTTTAGAATGACTTAAAAGAGTTAGTGTCCTCTAACACACACAAACCAGCTGATGAGATGTGGGCCATCCCCGTTATGGGGAAAAGGCAAAATAGTGTGGCCACTTTGGGGAAAGATTTTGGTAGTTTCTTGTAATGTTATATAATTAACAATTTGTGCTACTTCTGGATAGTTACACAAGAGAGATGAAACGGGCCTGCGTGCAGATGTTTACTGCACTTCTGTGTATAACAGCCTCGAATGAAAACAATCCCCAGCATCCTGGGAAATGGAGGAAGGCTAGCACAGCCATGTAATGAATACACTTAGAAATAAAAGGCGCTGTAGTGAGTGAAAGATTCCAGGCTCAACGGTGCACATATCATGTGATTTCAGTTCTGAGACCTGAAGAAGTCCAGCCATACCTTAGCGGTGTCCTGGGAGGGTGAAAGGATTGACTAGAGACACATCTAAGGAGTTTGGGGGTGGAGTGAAGTGTTTTGGATCTTGGTCATGACCGCCGCACTTTTTTTTTTAAGGAGTTTTAGTGTAATGGGATTTAGGTTAGAGAGCATGAGTTAAGGGGCTATAGGAGGAAATCTCTGCACCACGTTTGCCGGGGTTCTTTCTAGAAGGTGGTGTTTCCAGTTCTGTCTTCCAAGGCTCCTTCCTATATGTGTGTGTGTGTGTGGAGGGGGGAGCAAGGGGGTCCTTCATTTGGAACTGTGGTGTGTGTTATGTGCCGGGGTGAGGCCTGGAGTTCATGTTTTGGTTCATCTTACTACTTTCCAGGAAGCTGTTCGATGCACAAATGTTCTCAGCTCAGCTCTCTCTTGTCTTTCTAAGACTTGCCACATAAACACAGGTGCAGCGGGGTCTTTTGTCAGCTGTGGACATTCCAGACGGAGCAGAGCTTGAGTGAGGCCTTCTCACTGAGCCAGTTCAGCCCGAGGTAATTGGATTTGACCTTGTCCTTCACCCACGAGGCTGCTGCCAGGCGAGAGTCTTGGGGTCTCCTGAGCCCTCAGGGGGCGCTGGGCCAATGTGCTAGGCTTGGCTTAACTTCTCTCCTTGGAGCGGGTGCAGGTCCTGAGGTCACATTCCAGGAGGTACAGCTTCTTCTCTCCATCTGGAAAACTCACCCGGAGCTGACCTCTCCCTGGAGACCGAGGAATGGGGTGCAGCTGTTTGCAGCTCTCACCAGTGAGAAAGCAGCTCCATGCTCTGCTCTGGTGAAAGTGGCAGGTGTCACTCCAGTTTCCACTTGGTTGAGTACCACTGAGTGCTGCGCAGAGGGAGGGCAAGGAACGAAAAGAGCCCGAGAAGCCCACCAACATGCTTAGCACCGCACTGAGCATGCTCAGTACTTCACTAAACGAGGCAATATTGTTGCAGCTCTTCCAGGGCCGGCTCGGTAGTGCTGATGCCAGCCACACAGGGGAAACCTGGCATGAGAAGACTGCATGGAAAGAACCTGCAGCTGGGTGAACGACTAGCTCGTAGTAGTGTGGTGTGCTACGGCCTTACCTGCGAGCCTGGTTCTGCTTCTAGATCCTCAAATGTTTCTCAAATTTTATTTCGTGGTGAGACTGGTGTCACAATCTGAAGAGTATAAAGCTAGCCCTTAGAAAGTTTTACATTTATCTCCTTCTAGTCATCTGCATGTCTTGTTTGTTTATTTATTTGCTGTATGGATCATACTTTGCTCTCTCATGTTCCTAAAAATCCTGAAACTCATATGGAGGTTGACCTGTGGGGGTGCTGGGAACCTCTTAGGAGGGGGGATAGTTAGGCTGTCAGCTGTAGACCCAATGTGAAGGCTTGGTGCTGAGGCAGCTCTTTCTCTTCTTTTCTGAGGTATCTTATCACACAGCCTTTGTTTCCTGTTGAGGTTGATAGAGCCTCAAATGCCATGCAGGGAAGCCACCGTAGACATTTACACTCCCTGCACTTGCTTGCTTGTGCTAGCATCTACCACTGATGTTTAAGCTCATCTCTGTCCTTTGTAGAGTCCATGTAGGGGTGGATGATGAGTGGGTACTTGAGGGTGTGGATGGGATCCCATCTGCGTACTCCATGCCAGCATCCACAGGCTGCCCTACAGGGACAATGTGTCTTCCTACATGTTCTCATGATTATTGACATATACTGGGCCATTGTGCTTGGCCTCTTGGTTATATATTTATTTATAATGTGGTGTGTGTGTGTGTGTGTTTGTGTGTGTGTGTGTGTGTGTGCAGGTCCATGCTTACAGGTGTTTATGTGCATGTAGAGGCTAAAGGTTGATGTTAGCTATTTTCCTTTAATGTTCTTTGTCCTATATTTTGAGACAAGACCTCTCCCTGAACCTGTAGCTCATACACTTGGCAAGATTCACTGGTTAGTAAGGTCTGAGATCCTCCTGCCTTCTCCATGGCACTGTGATTACAGGTATTTACTGTCATGCTGGACTTTTTATATGGGTGCTGGTGATCCAAACTTGGCTCCTCATTCCTTCATGGCAAGCGTTATACTGATTGGGCTAGCTCTCTGGCCTTAGTATGATTTTTTGTTGATGGTCCTCCTGTAAACCAGAGCGATTTTGACCCCAAGGGATGTCTTGATATTTTTGGCTAACCTGAGGTCAGAGAGTTTACTTCAAAGGGTAGAGGCTAGGAATGTAGTTACATTTTATAATATACAAATAAGGGACAACCCCTTAGAACAGAAAACCATCTGACTCAAAATCTGAGTAGAGTCCAAGTAGAAATATACTGGAGACAGAGAGCCAGCAGAGGCTAGCACAGTGAACATTCTTCCTCCACCTTCAGGACTTGGAAGGTATCACGTGATCAATGATCACAGACTGAATTGGCTCTGTTATTTTATTTGTTGAATTTGTGTTGTTTAAAAATAAAGATTAAATTAGCTTTGCATTAATTATGGCAATGCATGGGCAAAAATGATTATCTCTTCAACATGATAGATAACTCTGAACCCATCTAGGGCTACCTAACAAGACTACAGAAGCGGAAGACAGCAGCCTGGTTTGACTTTCAGTGGAGGCTCACGGGAAGGCTCGTGCCTTATGTTAGCTGGCTTTCTTGTCCGTGTAATAGAAAGTTCCACATAAGCTACTTAAAAAGAGGAATGGTTATTTTTGCTCAGCTCATGGTTTCAAAAGGTTTGGCTCATGAACATCCTTGTGCTCCCTGGCAGGGATCAGGTGCTCCTCCTCTGCCTCAGTCAGCTTCTCATTGCTGTGATAAAGATCCTGACCAAACAAACAAACAAAACAAAAACCCTGTGCTCCCTGGCAGGGAGCAGGTGCTCCTCCTTTGACCCAGTCAGCTTTCCATTGCTGTGGTAAAGACCATGACCAACAGAGACTTGGGAATGAAGGGTTTACTTTATCTTAAAACTCAACAGATCACACTCCATGACTGAGGGAAGTCAAGGCCATGGAGGAGAACTATTTATTGACTTCTTCTCTGTGGCTCTATTAGCCTGCTTTCTTGTCTAATACAGAACCCCTTGGCCCTGGAGACGGCACTGCTCACAGTGGCCTGGGCTCTCCCACATCAATCCTCAATCAAGAAAATGCTCCACAGGTCTGCCCACAGGCCAATCTGATGGAGACAGACATCTTCTCAATTGAAATTCCCTCTTCCCAGAATATCGTAGCTTTGTCAAAATGACAGGAAAAATGTATGTATAATCAGGACACCTCCCGATTTGTACCATTGTAACCATTGCAGACACCATCCTAATTCTAAGCAAAAACTCATCTTATGTTTAAAGTGAAACTCAAGGCAGCCTCTCAGACTTCTAACTCACTATAATCTAAAGTGTTCCAACTAATTTGGCACTTACATATGGAGGAATGATGCTGAGTAAAGGGTTAAAAAATCTTTGTTTTCTGTAATTAAACCATTATGTTTCTGCAAGAACAAACAACAACAAAACAAACCATTTTTTTTTTCCAAAAAAATAGGAACAAGAAACCACTGCAGTGTATAACACACAGTGATCTTAAATCTGAGTGAAGGAGTCTCAGACAGTGGTCCTTGACCTTGCATCAAGTGTTCTGAACCAAGGCTGTGGTTCTTCAATGTAACACAGATGTATGGGCACTGCCAGGACTGCCTCTGATTCACGGGATGTTTCAGTTGGTGTTTGGTTGTTTCAACTGAAGGAATCTTTCAGTGCTACCATATATCCTTGGCAAACTTCACCTTCAGTTATCTTGCCCACAGCTTCAGAACCTTGCTCCTAAGTACCAAGCAGTTGCCTAAATCCTGTCGCCATCGCTACCACAGCCCCCGAGAAGATATAATCAATTCTGTTTTGAAGGCAATGGAATCAATTCTCAGGTGTCAAGGAACCTGTCCAAGGCCACATGGGTACTAACAAAGATCACCACCTTCCTATAAAGCTAGGAATCTCTACATACCTTGGAATGGTAGAAGATCCAATTTAGAAAATGTTCTTAGTAAAATAAAGAGCCACTTCATAAGAGAAAATACAGGGATGCATTTTCATAAAGAAATAAAATATGCAAAATAAGCTATGACCTAAAAGACCAGTATAAGGCCCATGAGGGAACATGTAATGGAAATAGAGGTCTTGTGCAGGATTGCAATGGCTGTAGACTGTGTAAAAGACTCATGGTGCTGCTGAGACAGCCTTAGTATCCCTGCTGGACCTCAGAGTCTTCTTTCATTTCTTCCAGAATTACTTTCTGTCAGGTAGTATGCACTTAGCTATGAGTAGAAATCCGTGCCCACTGTTGTAAACAGTAACTATATATTTTCTCACTTAATGATTTTTGAAGTGGAGCAGTTTCTGGGTGGCTATTTTGTAGCTCAAGGACATCCTCAAGGATCAGGGCTGCTTGGATCTTTCTTCTCTGCAGCCCTCAGCCTGTCAGTTTTGTCTTGACTGACTCCCTTGTGGTCACAAAATGGCAGCTGGGGTTCTTGCTGTCTCACGAATATGTAATGGGATTTAGCAGCAGATGAGGACCCATGCCTTCCTTTATAGTTGGCATTTTTTGGAGATGGAAACCTTTTCCAGAAACCCTTCAAGAGACTTTCTCTCATTCCAAATTGGCCAGATGAGCCCACGTGGTCATTTCTAAGCCTGGCACCGGTGAGGAATCGGGATGCCTATGGCTGGATCAGTAAAAGCACAATAGAGCCACAGAGAAGGGGACACTGGGGTCGGGGAGGAAGGGAAGAAAGATGAGGCCAGCAACTGGAAATACGGCTACGTATTTAAAAAAATGCTATTTTTATTAAAGACAATCTCAAGCATGAGAGAAAACAATAGTAGATTTCCAATTTCTTTTCCCCCAGTTTCTGCAGTTATCACACTTTCGACAGTGTTTATCCATCACTATTTCACCCCCTGGAGTGTTTTTAAAACATCCCAGGCACATACTGATGCCTAATGATCTGCATGTTGGAGACCTCCCTTATACCTGGCCCTGCATTCGAGGGGAAAAAGCTGGGTCGTGGGCTAGAGATTAGGAAGGACTAACTGAAAACAAATACTTTTTGCTAGAAAAAAGACAGCATCGCTACTATCCGGCTGTAGTATCCTTCTCCGGGGAGGTTGAGGTAGGAAGGCTTTGAATTAGAGGCTGCCTGGCACAGAAAATAACAACAAAAGCAAAGCAAGTGACAAAATTTCTCAAAGGAAAAAAAAAACAACCCACCACTCAGAGAAGGGAGTTCTCTCTGCTTTTGTTCTGGCTGCATCTGGAACCTTTTGTACAAGGGAAGCAGCTGTCCTAGGAAGTCTGAGTTGGGGATGAGGGCTGCCCCCTGCAGATCGCCTCCGCTTTGTATTTTCTACTCTCTGGCTGATGAGGCAAATGCTTTCTAAGAGTGGGTTTGGCTTTGCTGGCACCTGTTTCTGCATGTTAATAGATTTCTGGGGTAAGATAGAGCTGGTGATGTCATCTGCAGGTGTGTGAGCCTGTGGTCTGCTGTTTGGCATTTGTTTCATGAGGCCACATCTGTCCTCAGCTCCAGCAGGCTGCAGGGTGAGCTGTTTTCCTGCAGCGTGAAAGCCAGAGGCAGCAGTATCTGTGGCTGTGCTGCAAACACGTGTACTTTCCCCAAAGCTTTGACTGATTTCATTTAGTTATGGAACAAAATATAAATGTTGTTTCTTTAAAATGCCACGGTGGCGGTCAGGGTATATTTCCATGCACCCTTTTCTGAGTTTCCTGAGGCCACCTGCCTTGTTACACATTTGAAAGCTTCCTCTTCCTCTCCCTGAAACAGGAAACTTGCCTTCTTATTTTCCTCCAGTTTTAAAGCATGTCCCTCTTTGAAGAGAGTTCACACATTCTCTGTGGGGTTGCACCTTTGTTTATAACATTAAAAAGAATTCTCCATTTCTCTACTTGCGCTTCTTTCTCTATAAAGGTCACACAGCCCAGTGTTCCCTGCTCAGCATATGTCAGCATGGGCTGATTTTATCTGTGTGTGCTTTGCAAAATGTTTGTATTTGCATAGGATGTTTAGATACAGAAGCACTTTGCATTACTATATTTGAAAATTGAGAGAAAGAGAGAGAGAGAGAGAGAGAGAGAGAGAGAGAGAGAGAGAGACTTGTGACAGTCTATGCCCACTCTGGGTGGCTACTGTAGCAATTACACCAGTCCCTTAGTGTAGGTTTGTACAGCACATGTGCTGTGGTGAAGTATCCTTTGTTTGCACGATGTGCAGTTCAGTGTGGTGTGAGAATCCATCTGACCCCAATACATTTTGTTTGACATGCACAGCTGGGGTGCTAGAGGATAGCCCAGGCCATTAAAAAGAATGCAAAAAGAAAATACACACAATCTATTTGTCAGAACATAATGAGAGGGAGACTTATTGGGTCTGGATCCCACCAGGAGGAAGGAGAAGAGGAAGGCCAGTATAGCCCGGGGGGGGGGGGGTGCGCAGACAGGGAAACACAGCTGTTGTTGACTCCTGGGGCTCTCTGAGCAATGCAAACTGATGCAGGCCATTTCCCACTTGTGGACTCTTCCCCAAGGCTAAGGGGCTATGAGGGTCACCTGTCGCCCAGAAGTGGCATCTAAGATTTGTGACCTGTGAAAACCTTCTATGCCTTCCAGGGTATCCCTGGGGGTTCCCTTAGAGGTAGAAGAGGAGGTAGTGATGAATTCTTAGGAAGTTGGTCCCTCATCCTTCCCCAGCCACTGGGATGCTGCTCTGAGCCCAGCACCAATTCCCTCATTCCTGGCCCCTCCACATCTTCCTTTTGTTTCCCATTTCTGACCTTTCTGTGTTCTAGGAGGACCTGGAAACAATACATTGATGTTATAAAGGTTCTACTAAAGTTTCTTAGAAAATATTAAGATATACAAAATAAAATTTTGTATAAGGAGTATTCAAGGATCAGTAGCATACTAGCCAGACTTGTTTTAAAACTTTTTAAAAATAGTTTTAAAGATTTGTACCTCTAGCATAACTAAAGTTTAGGTTGCTGGGAAAATGTTTCTGCTAATGTTTGGCAATTAATTGCCACCAATTAAAGCTCAATTAACACAAAGAAACACCCCTGGCCCACAGATGGCTAATAGGCCATCCCATACCAAAAAAGCATGCCTGAAATGTTATAACTGAAGCATGGCATAAACCTCAAATGATTTCAACGTGGGCAGGTTTCTTTTGGGGCTCTAACCAAAACTGGATATATGCTTGATTATTTTGAAAGGATTTCTTATTTTTCCTGAGTGTGTGAAGTGAGTTCCCACTGAGATTAGTGGGGTATCTCTCTGCTGCAACAATACCAGTTTCACACTTGATTCTTTGTGTGTGTGTGTGTGTGAACGTGCATGTGGTTGCACCTGGACAGTCATTCTGCAGACCTGTGTCTTGATAAGGTCCTTCTGAATGCAGCTCAGGCATCTGTGCATTGCTTAGTCACCTGAACCTCTTCAGAGTGGCAGCCCTGAGCTTGGCCTTGGCTTACTGTTGCTAGTTTCCTCACTAGCCATCTGAAGAAGAGCATCAATATGCAATATCCACCCCCGTCCTGTGGATCTTGGTGGAAAGGTACCCAAGAACCTCTCTCTCTGGCCAGAGCTTCCCTTGGTCTGCAGTGGAGAGGTTAGGGGCTTGAGTAACACAGGAACAGTCTTAGATCACTTCTGGGTAAGTCTGTGCACATCAAGCTCTTTACAGACAACCTGGGGAAGAGCACCCAGGAAGTGGAAGCTGGTTTAGCTGCATCTTGAGCATCAGAAATAGCTGGTTCAAATACCCTCCCCCCTTTATTAGCAGGTCTCAGCCCTCCCATGAAAGAGTCTTGCTGAGATTAAGACAGAGGCCACAGTAAATCTTAAAAGAGAATCCAGGCCAACGAAGGCATTTTGGTTTGTTTGTTCACTCATTTATTTATTATTTTATGTGTGTGGGTGTTTTGTTTAGACATTAAGTGCATGCAGTATGCACAGAATCCAGAAGAGGGCATCAGGTTCCTTGGATTGGAATTACAGATTCTTGTCAGCTATCATATGGGTGCTGGGAATCAAACCTTGACCAGTGTTCCTAACTGCTGAGCCATCTCCCAGTCTCCCCATCTCCCAACCCTAACCCTAACATAGCTTTAGTTCAGTATTGATCTTTGCATGCTGTTCAGTGCCTCTCAAATCAAACCAGGTACCAGACTCATCCAGAATGCTCAGACAAAAGTTTATTTTCCTTTTGATTGCTTAAAAAATTCACTGAAAATTTGATGGTATATTAACAAAACAAAAACAAGACAAAAGCCACCTTGACCAATATGGTTTGACAAGAATGCCTAAAAAATGAACTTTTCTGAAAGACCCCCAAATTAACAGGAGATGCATTCATCTTTTCCCTTTGGGGAGGAAGTTGAAGGCGGCAATTTGGCTAGCTGGGCTCTTGAAGGAACAGATGAAGAGCTTCCCTCCGGCTGCCTTCATCACTGTACTTCTTCCCAGACTCCCACTTCTCCCTCACCTACATTCTGCTTCTTGACCCGGAACAGAAACTCTCCAAAAATCTAAAACTAGCTATATGGTAAATGCTAAATGTTTCAATTCACACTGAGTAGTTGAAGGGAATTTCAAAACAGTTAAATCCCATTCTTCTGAATCAACACAAGCATCTTATCTTTCTGAAGTCACTAATCCAGTGTTTGCACTGGGTTGTCACTACCTAATATCTGAGCAACTCAGAAGGATTTCCAGTTAGTGAGTGGGTCTGAGCATATACTGCTGTCCGAGCCGTTCACTCATGGTGTTTATTCAGCAGGATTTTCCCACCAGTCTTCACCTTGGCGTGCATTGTTTTTCTGTCAGGGTGTCTGAACCATTCTGTGTGACCCTCACAGAAATGTTTTCGTCACGAGACTCAGGAAGCTCTTGTGAATTTGGTGTTGACAGATGGCTGAGGCATAAAAATACCTCCATGGGTTTTGCAAGAGAGATTTGTGCTCTCAAAATCTCTCTCTCTCTCTCTCTCTCTCTCTCTCTCTCTCTCTCTCATCTGCAATGAGACCATTCAGCTTGGGGAGGGCATTGAGTGTCAAAACACATCTGCTCCTGACACGGACTTTCTTGGTCCCCACAAACTTCACATAACTCAGAGGTCTCAGCTCCTTGTTTTTGACATAAGTGACCGCTATATGCTGTGCCTCTAGGTGTATTGGGGTTCATAGAACTCAGGGGTACCCAGTGGGTATAGATAGGAGAATGAGGGAGAGTGGGTTTGATGCTTTTATCCTTCCCTGTCATGGCCAGTAGTACTAGATATGACACTTTGTGTCCCTGCCCTCTCCAAGGTGTGGCATTAGACACATACAGACCTGTGTTGGGAACCTTTTGAGACTCTGCCTTGTAGCCAGGTGCTGTAGGTAGCTGGTCTTCTCTTCATCTTAGACAAGCTGCCCTTTGATTTCTCAGGGTCTGAAATTGCTAGTGTCAGGCCAGTCCTTGCTGGAGTCCATGTCTTCATTTCCCAGATGTTTCTAGAGTGATCTATAAATTATGCCCTTACTTCTAGTTGATGTAATAAGTAAACACTGTTCCAAAGGTTGCTGGTTTTGACCACTAACAGTGGAAATGTATAGAAAACAATCCTTTAAGGTAACTTCAAGGTTGTTACTTCTCATAAACATACAGAATTTCCTTTTCCTGTCGGCTCATGTACCACTTGGGCTACCACAGAGAGCAGATGTGATCAAAGCTCTCTTTCTTTTTGGAAGGTCATCTCCTAAAGCATCCCCAACTGATGCTACATGTAGTTCTGATAAAACGTTGGAGGCAAGAGAGGTCCACTGAGATGATCCTGGGTGGCTGAACTTTGATATAAAAACAAAACTGTTGAATTTATGAGTGCCACCTGAATTTTCAGACCATCCTATTGTGAGGGTGGACACTGGCTTCTTTTAACAGAATTTGAACAGCACCTGCCTATACTGTACAGGGCAGAGCACTGGTCTTCAGCTAATCTGCATTTTTTCCATCAGATTTTCCTGTTTCCATGAATAATAGCCAATACTCCAGTTCTGGACACAGACTTGCACTCAACTCCCAGGACAGACCTGTGACACACAGCCTAAAACTGTCCATTCAGATGAAGCAATTTTTCTTTTCCAGCTCAGAAATTTAATTTATTCCATTTAAAAGGATTTCTGATTTGGAAGAAAGTTTTCTTTTTAGATAGTGTCTGAGTTCTACTTTTCCTCTCCTGGCACAGATCTTGCTGACAACATGCCTCTGTTCATCTCTCCTCACAGTTACACACAATTCCCAATGTTCATTTAGAGAGACAAATATCTGAATAATTTGAGTAAATAAATATCTTAAACAATTCCCAAAACATGTTATTTGATGATAAGTATTTGATATACTTTTAGTAATTATGTGCATCTATCTGTCCTCTTTCTCACTATCTGGGCTTTTAAGGTCAGCACAGTGATAGGCATTTATTTCCTTTCAGAAAAAGTCACCCACCCTCAAACCCCATTGCTGGATGTGGGCCAGGGGTGGATGTCCATGTCACCCAAAACCATTCCAGTGTAGGGACATGGCTGATGGGATGGGATGGGATGGGATGGGATGGAATGGGTTGTGTTTAGGGTCAAGTTCTAACACCTGAAACAAACTCTCTCTCTCTCTCTCTCTCTCTCTCTCTCTCTCTCTCTCTCTCTCTCTCTCTCTCTCGTGTGTGTTGTAGATGTTGTTTCCTTTTTTGTTGTTTGTTTGAGACTCTTGCTCTATAGTCAAGGCTGGCTTAGAAATCACATGCAGCCCAGGCTGTCTTTGAATTAATGGCAGTCCACCTGCCTTAGCCTTCCATAAGCTAAGATCCAAGCATGAGCCACCATGTCCAATTAAGCAAATGGTTAACTGTACTGAAATTTAGTTTCTTCTAGAAAGTTAACTTTACTAATTGTGGTGGTTTGAATGGGAAGGGCTCCCATGGGCCTCATATGCTTGAATGTTTGGTCCCCAGTCAGTAGAACTATTTGGGAAGGATCAGGAGGTATGGCCTTTTTGGAGGAGGTGTGTTACAGGCGGCAGGCTTTGAGGTTTCAATAACCATTCCCAAGTAGCTCTCTGACTGGTGCTTATGAACCAAGATCTGCCTGCTGTCATGCTCCCCATCACGATGTCACAGACTCTAATTCTCTAGAATTGTGAGTCCCAAATTAAAAGCTTCCTTTTATAAGTTGCCTTGGCAATGGTGTCTGATCACAGCAGTAGAAATAAAGCTAAACCACTAATACATCTATCTGTCAAAGGATTACTTTGTAGATTAATTTCTGTAACTCATGTGAATGCACTAAGCAGAGTGGTCACATGGGCAGTCAGGACTCGTCTTCCATAAATCTTCATTTTCTTTCTTTATTCAAAACACACCTACATGCAGCAGCTTGACAAGAACCAAACTCTTCCTACCCTGTCCTTTCCTGGTCCCCTCAAAATGTCAGTGGACCACAGGGTTGTGTTGCCAAGATTCTCATGGGGCTCCAGTGAAAGTCCTCCAATGCACTTGCCTGTGTTTGCCTTAACGACAGTAAACAGAAGTTGTCCACAAGCAGTGTTACTTGAACAAGGCCTTCCTACTTGCCAGCATCTGGCTTGGTGACTCTCTCCAATCTTGGCTATATCAACAGGACAGAAGAGCAATGATCTCATTTGAACTTCAGTTCTTTTTGTGGTTTGCTTATGGGAAAGAAATTACATATTCAAATTGTATTGGAACTTGGAGGAAGTTTTTAGTATCTGAGGGAAACCGTGACAGAAGGTGCCATTTAAAATGTATGAATAATGTACAAGCAAAAAGAAATTCATAGTTACAGGAGCAAACCTGTCTATTGGAGAGAATTGCCATGGGAACCAAAGATGCCAGCCCCATGACTTTCCTTCAACAAATGAACTGAACGCTATGGCTAAATTTAGAGCGCCTTCTGCATGGACTGCTCCTGAACCCGTTTTTTGTCTTCTATTTCAGAAGCCTTCTATTTTGTCATCAAAATGAACATCTGGGGACATTTTAATTGCTGTTTTGCATTGCACTCTATAGAATTTTCCAGCATCCCATGCATTTACCAGCCGGCTGCACATATTGCCTCACGGATGTCTGCACATCCAGGATGAGACTCAGCCAGTGCTAATGTGGCAGGTTCCTGACTGTGGGGAACAGAAAGGTCAGGTGCTCACAATGCAGTAGAATTCATAGCCTCAGCTGGTTTTTAAAAAGCAGTTTTATTGAGATACAACGCAGATACACGGAATATGCTTATTTAGCATATTCAGTGCTGTTGGTACCTCCATCACGTTGTGCAAGCAACTTTTGCCAATTCTTCCACCCATTAGACGTTGCTCCCAACCATCCTCCCTAAACTTAGGCAAGAATTCATCTTCCTGTCTGTATAGGTTCACCTGTTTCATTCTTTTCATTTTGATCAAAATCCCGTAAGTGGTCTTTTGTACTGATGTTATTCACCCAGCACACTGCTTTCCAGACATGGTGCAGCATGTATGGGTTGCCCTTTAATTTCTTTCCATGTTCCTGTACATAACTATGTCACATTTTATTGATTTACTCATCAGTAGATGGCCATTGGGTTGCTGCTACTTTGCAGCTCCGGTTGGTCATCATGTTCCCAGCAGCAGACATGTAGACGTTTTCACGTGGGTGTGATTTTGTAACAATGTTGCTACAACTTATAACAAAGTTGCTAGGTTGTATGGTAACTATATGTACATTTTGAATTACTACTAGGTTGTCTTTTAATGTAGCTGCATCGGTATATTTTGTCACTATCTGTTTGTAAAGGTTCAGATTTCTCCATGTCTCACCTCATTGCCACCTAGATGTATCTGATTAGGGTTTTGATTTCTATTTCTCTGTGACCAGTTTTAACAAACATTTCTCATGTGCATATTGGCCATTTGCACTCCTATTTTAAAGACTAACTCCTTAAACAATTAACTCTTTTTGAACTCTGGGCTACCGATTCCTTCATTTGTGGGCTGTCAGAGTCCTTGCTGCTTCGGCTCACTGCTCCCTTCTCAGAACTATGTGCTCTGTAACATAGGATTATTCATATTGATGAGTCCAACTTTTCTTTTGGCACCATATCTAAGAGACTGCTGCTTCCTCCCAAGGCTCCATACATTTTGCTGTCTGTTTTCTCCTGTGGGATAATTTTAACATCTGTGTTTAGACAAGTGGTTGATCCATGTGAGTTAACTATCATTGATGGTGTGAGAAAAGTGGCAGGCTTCATTCTTTTACATGTGGATATTCACCAGTAAGCAATGAACAGTCTCAGACAACTGAGTAGCCACATGAAGAAGAAGGGAACTAGGACCTGTAACTCTCACTTCAGACAAAAATTAACTCCAAATGGACCAAAGACCTTTAATGTCAGAACGGGGACTGCTAGAAGGTGGTGTGAGGAAAACACATCACAGTATAAGGAAGTACATCTGCCCCAGAACTTTGCCACTTTATTCTTTCATTATTGGGTTGCTTTGGTGCCACTTTTTAATGCTCAGTAGTTCATAAATGTAAAGATAGGCTTTTGGTAAAGCTAGAGAGATTGATTAGTAAGCCCTTAAGGCTGTTTGCTGCTCTTGCAGAGGATCTGGTTTCAGTCCCTAACACCCATGTCAGGCAATTTACAAAGGCCTGTAACTACAGCTCTAGGGATCCAACACCCCCTTTTGGCCTGCAAGGGCACTGCACTCCCGTGTACATACACAGACACACATATTTTTATCTTTTTTTTTTAAGAGTGACTTTTGGAATCCATTGTCAATTCCAGCACACTTTTCCTTATATGTATCAAGTGTCTGGATAGAAAAATGTTAGCTTTCAATATTGGCTAGTCTCTCCTGTTCCTTGTGAACTTTAGAAGCTACTTGTTAAATTTGGAAAATGTGGCAACTTAGACACAAGATACCATTTACATGTTTTCTCCCATTTGTGAATGTTAGCTTTGAAGCACAGAATTGAAGCAATAATACAGACAAACACACAAAGAACACGAATAAGCCTGAGTAAGTCTTCTGTCTCTATGATGGTTACTCTAATTGGCCTTGCCTATTGATAATGCTTCCCCTTGGGTTTTTGTTTGATCAGCTGACCCATTCTGTTCTTTTTTAGCCTCGCATTTCCCTTTGGTGAGTGAGCTGATGCTTCTTCCTCAGTGCTGCTGTCATTCCCACCCACTGTGTTAGCATTCTGTCTGGTCCTGACTTTCTTACTCATTCAGCTGCTCATCTGAGTGCTTTATCTGATCACCAGTCTTGTTGGAAATGGCACATTGAACTCTTTTTGGTGTTCTAGTCATTTCACTGGGCATTTCACCCAGTATAGAGTTGTGAGCTCCTGCATGTGTTATAGTAACTTGTTTTATAATATATCTATTGTTTGTTATTTTTTTTTTTTTGTTTCTACTAGAACAGTATAACTCTGGTTCTGTCCCATCATTTCCCTAGTATTTTTGTTTGTTTTATTTGCTTAGGTTTTGTTACGCAGTATTATTTAAGGAGGACCTGACTGCTGTAATAGAAATAGTGGTCTGATAGCAGTTGTGGGCTGGGGGTTCCTCTTTGGCCAGGCCTTCTTCCACTCTGCCCAAGACACAAAGTCTTGACTCCCAAGCTTACACTTCCACCTGTCCCCCATATGGGTCCACCCTATTACTCTATATGTTATTTTGAACTTATAAGCCACATCCCCAGAGTCATTCCTCACATGAAAAATCCGCAATAACTTTATTTGGGGGATTATTATTGCAAGCAAATTTTGAACTTGAAATCTTTATCTTGAACAGGTTTTTTGTGCTTTTGTTTTTGCTTTTCACTGAATTTTTAGTGAAAAATTAACACATCTATAAAGTTTAAAATTAAATTTTGTGTTTCTGAAGACTTTAAAATGCTATTGAATATTTCATAATAAATTAGTCATCAGTTCTTAAAAAATGTTTCTTTTTTTCATTTTGGTATATGTTCATGGTAAATAGTGATTGGTTTCATAAAGACAATTTCTTTAAGTGTGACTTAGCCTTGACCATATTCTCCTCATGTGCCTTTTCCTCTGTCCTGCTTCCTCCTTCCCACAGTTTTCTCCAGGCTCCTTTATGCTTTCACACACACAGGCACACACACAGAGACACACACACATACAGACACAGACACACACACAGACACACACAGACACACACACATACACACACAGACACAGACACAGACACACACACAGACACAGACACATACACACACAGACACAGACACACACAGACACAGACACACACAGGTACACACACAGATACAGACACATACACACACAGACATACACACAAGCACAGATACACACACACACACAGAGACACACAGACACAGACACACACACACACAGACACATGCACACACAGACATACACACAGACACAGACACATACACACACAGACATACACACAGGCACAGATACACACACACACAGAGACACACAGACACAGACACACACAGACAGACAGACACACACACACAGACACATGCACACACAGACATACACACAGACATACACACAGACACACACACAGACACACACATGCACACACACACACACACACACACACACACACACACACACACACACACACCCTAGGATCCACAAGTGAGAGGACAGATATGACATCTAAGTCTGGCATATTTTAATTACTATGTCAACCTTTAGTTGTATTTATCTTCTAATGAATGATGCTTTCATTGTTTATGGCTGAGTCATACTACATTGTGGGTACGAAGCTCAT